>VZUI01036681.1:0-44042 GCA_013401135.1 Cettia cetti | reverse complement strand
CCTCCCTCCCTCCCTCCCTCCCTCCCTCCCTCCCTCCCTCCCTCCCTGCTGTCTTCTATTCCCTCTTTCTCTCTGTCCCTCTATTTCTATGCCTTTTTTTCTCAGGCTCCCAAGACTGTTTTGTGAACCTAGGTGCACTGGAATTACACCCACAGATTCACCCTCCCTAAAAACATTCACAGTCAGACTTGCCACTGCATGTTTCCCTCCTTTCTGAAGCTGAACAAATTGCATAGAAAGAATTGAAACAGCTTAGATTTCCTTTCTAGCTTCTTTAGATGCCACAATAACTGAGATTGAGTTATTCTTTTTTTACACACTCTGCAGATACAGAGAGCAGCACTCATTGCACAGAGGGGAAAACTGGGGTGGGTTAGTCACAAGTGATAAACACCCTGTGGCTGTTCCAGAGGGGCTGGACTCCAAATTGTGTGATGTTGGCATCCTGGCCAGGGCTGGGGCAGGGCCTGGACACCCACCAGCAGTGCCCAGCCACAGCTGCTCAGCCTCTGGGCTCATGGTGCTGACGGAGCTCCTCAAAGGTTGCTTGAAAGGAGCCTTGAAGAAAATGAAGACAATGTGCTAGAATAAACATCCACTTTTATATATGTAAGTGTCAGGTATTGGTAAGCATCATAGCTGGAAGCCAAAGCCATTTACAATTTGTACCCTGATGACAGAAATTAAATGCTTCTGGTCCACAGGTGGTTTCCTTTACATTAACTTTATTCATAACTCCAGTTCTTTGTGCAAATATGTACCAGCAACAGTTTTAAGAGTTACATTTCTACTGCAGCTATTTCCTTCTTTCTTGACACTTAGCATCTGTTGCAAGATGGCAGGTAAGCTCTTTTTTAGGAGAAAAGTACTCAGGCCAGGAAAGAAAGCACAGCCCTGGCTGAAGGACAGTCCTTGGCAGACATTTGCAGTTTTCATCATGAGCATCCTAACAGGAAAGATATTTGTTCAATCTAATTTTGCCCTTTCCCCTTTAAACCACGTTTTGTTTGTATTATATAATTTCCTGATATAATTTCCTGAGCTCAAGAATGAGAAGAATTAAGAGGAATTATTCTGGAAGAGGGAGAGAACACAGATTTTTGTCTCTCCGGAAGTGAGGTTCAACAATAGTAGGAATATTGTATCTTGATATATTAGAGCTGTACCAAGGTCAGGGTGAGAGGGGGAAAAAGGACAACATGAGGTGCTGGCTCCTGGTAGTCTGGTGAGCATCTCCCATTGCAGGGAGCTCAAAAAGGAAAAGCAAGTAATTCCCACTTCCATATGTCCTGTTATTCCTCTGAAAATGTTTTATACGTGTATGTTAGAGAGATGTTCACAGACCTTGGTCTGCATTGGGACTACTTGATATGAGCAAGGGAGAATCCCCCGTGGGGAGAGGTTGCAGTCCAGATAGACAAGAGGGATGAAGGCTGAGGGAAGAAAGAAGTCTTCAGCAAAGCAATGTGCAGTCTGCCAGGACAGCCCTGCTCCTCTGCCCTTCCAGGCTAGATTTCTCTAGATTTCACCTGAAAAACATGTGAGGTGAAATGGATCTGGTTCATAACAAACAGCTCCTGTTTCTATGTAAAAGTCTGAAAATGGCATTTCTAATAAATGCTGGAATTTATGGATTTACTAACCCAGCATTAAAAGTAGGTTGAATGTTTCATGAGGACTTATGATGGTACCTTTTGTCTCTGCTAACAAAGGCTGTAAGCAAGTGTGAAGAACAGGTAATACAATTTACACCAAGAAACATCTCAGTAAATGTCTAATTACATCACTTAAACTGTGCTTGCTGAAGCCCTGGGCTATACTCTGGTGCTTGAATTTTTGTAAGTCCTTGACATTACAGCTGCTTAAATCCATGCCAGGAGCAACATTGAATCTGTCAAGCAGAGATAGAGGCTTCATTGTCCAAAATTAAAGATGCGTGAAGCCTCGGATCGCTTTTCACTTTTAGCTGCTCTGCTCTGGTGTAGGAGAGCCTGTGTAAGAGAGCCAAAGTCCAGCTGAAGGATCAAACCCTTTACCTCTGTAACATGGACGATAGGTATCACTAGCACAGTGTGTTTGGATCATGAAAATACAGCAGAGCTACCTTGTTTCTGATTTTCTTTGTGCTTTGAGGGCTCTGGAGCCACTCCTGCACCCTGAACAAAGCAGAGAAACCCTGCCAGCCCAGCCCAGTGTCTGAGTTTTAACTAAATTAACTGCAATCCTTCACAGTACAACCCTAGATGTGTTACCTGTGTGATCATGTACATCTCCTTTGTAGTGCACTTCTCAGCATAGTTTTTTAACACAGTTAGAAAAACATGATTAGATAAATATGCCTACAGTATCATCAAGTTGGGACTATTTTCCTGAAAATAATCACATGGGAATGACTCTTCCACCTCCTTTTGGGAGACCAAAAATTTGTTGCAGAGAAGGGGATCAAGTGATGTGTCAACAGAAGAGTCAGAAATGTCCATAAGCAAAAGGAGTTTTGGCCAGATTTCTACATAAACCCTTTTGAATTCTCTGCATTTTCAGAGGGATTAGGAAAAATATAATTCAGAGCATGTGAAATTCAGTATTCCCATTAAACGAGGCTTTCTCAGTCATAACTTGCCTCTTCTCAGTTTATCAAAATTGAGCCGAAAATTAAATATTGCTTCTTCCACTAGACTTTCAGTGGTGGGTCCTTCCTTTGGTGGGCACAAAACAAAGAAGTCAAATGTGCAGGGACACTAAAGATACCTTGTCATACTTTTGTCAGAAGAGACATGATATACTTGGGGATGAAAAGTAATTTCCACCATCTTCCAAGAATTCCTTGGAGATGAAGAGTAACAATAAATCTTTCCACTTCCTTGCATGGTTTAGGGTTGCTGTATGGTGTTTGAACAGCTGCTTTCGTCCCATCCCTGAAGGTGGCTGCAAGTCAGTGGAAGAGGAAGAAATCTGAGTATGTATCATTCTAAAGTGGCAGACAGGATGAGTTATTGGGGGTTTTTCCACTGATAAATCCCTTGTTTCTGTTAGTGATACTGAGCATGCTATGCTGTCATGACTGGGGAGGTTCAGCAACTCACCACAGTGCTCAGTGTGCCTGTCATGTAACAGAAAGGTTTGTCTCAGTGTCCTGGCTCAAATTTCCTAATATACAAATCTCTCTAAACTCCCTTTAAAGCCCCTAAAAGACATATCTCATGGAGCAAACTCCACTGTCCTGTGACTTGGGTGACTTACCAGTTACAGCTGTCCTGCAGTTTCCTAACCAGAGAATTCCTGTAAAATAATGCAGTAAATATTCAATGTGTAGCCCTTTCTTAGAGGGCTTGCATAGAGTAAAGACTGCATATTTATAATTTCCCCCGTATTTAGTAACCTTAAAGGCATAATGGTCACAGCCATTATTATTGCCAAATTCCCAATTGATCCAAAAAAGCATAGTTTCTTACAAAAGGGGGGGAATGTCTTCAGTCTACCAGTGTGTTGCTACAAGACTGAAGTCTGGATAATTCCCACACAGTGAGCACACCTTGGTGCCGGATATTCCAGCAGAGGAGCCCTTAAAACACACTGCTTCTTTACTCCAGGGGCCCTTAGTGAGTGACATCTCTGTTGCTGCATTTGGTTCTGTCTGAGACTGGCATCTGAGAGTGAATTTAAGCAACTTTGGTTGTGTTTGTGGTGGTGCCACTGATCTGGTTAACATCTCCATGAACACTTCCCAGTCTGCTGAGTCCCAGACTCAGCTCACTGCTTGCCAGCTTTCAGCTTTGCTGTGTCTCCACAGGCTCCTCCTGGTACACATCAGGTACAGACTCTAGGTGGAATCAACTTCACTTAAATTTCAACATGTAAAAGTTGTTTTTAGCTTCCTTCTGCCTTTTAGGATCAAAGGAGCATGCTGAAGGGGGTATTTTTCTTGTTCAAAAGGAACTGTCAAAGCTGGATAAGAAGAAAGTTTCCCTCTAACTTCCTATTTTGCCTCTAATGACTTTAAAGAAGTCTCAGAAGAGCTGAGACCTAAGTGACAAAATTTACATATCTGAGTTGAAGTGGTATGAGACCCAGCATCTCTGTCTCCTAGTCCTTCATGGAAGCAGGGGCCCACAAGCCCATTGCTGCTGGCCCTTAGACAGTCACAGTTCCTGGGCAGGACATCTTCATCACTTAAATGGCAAGAGCTATCCAGGGAAGGGGTGAGTTTGTGGAGCCACAATACAGGAGCAGGTGCCAAGTTAGCACCTACACACAAACAGGCTTTGTGAGAGGTTTGTGCTTTTCTTCTGAAACACTAAAAAAAGAGTTTGGATGGCTTAGGAATGCATAAAGGTTATGTATTCTGTGCTATTTCCAGCAGCTCATCTGCTGGAGGCCAGCAGACACAACAGTCTCCAATGAAAGCAGATTCTGTCATTCCCTCTCTGCTTCTCCTTGATCAGCTCCAAGAAGAAACCTCAGCCTCTTCCCTCCCAGTTCCCCTACCAAAGTTCACTGAAAAGCTATTTTGCACCAGACAATGAACACCTTTTCTCTTGTTGTCCCTTTTTTAACTGCAGAGGATCATTAATTTCCTGTGGCTGGACCCATGCCATCACATTTTCCCTCTTTGTGGAAATCTAGCTCGAAACTGAAGTTAACATATGGAAAATCTCCCATTTACCATTACTGTTCCTTTACCCTTATAAAGTAAAAACATTTATAAAGACATTGGTGATGCAGAGAGTTTGCAGACTCCAAGATCATTTCCACCAGCTGAGGGAACAGAGGGAGCTGCACAGACCCCCAGGAAGGAGGGGAGCTGGAGGGATAGACATTGCATCACAGCATCTGCTGTCTTTTGAGGACAGTACAGACTGCTGAACCTTGGCTTTACTACAGTCATCTGAAAATCTGCAGAAGAGTTACTTTTCTGTAAAACCCCTTTAGTCAAATAGAATTTGAATTTTCTATATGTACAGTGATTATTTCTTCAGTTTCAGAGAAACAGTCGATGTATAGAGTGCTCAGGAAAATGTGCTGAGGCTTGCCCTAAAAATTGTCTGAGGCTCACCAGAAAAAATAAAGAACAGTTATAGTTTTTTTAAAAAGAGTTAAAATAAGGTAACAACACAGCTCTGCAGTCTGTTTTACAACATGTTTCACATACTTCCAAAGTCCATATCAACCTAACCAGTCACCAAAGACTTCAATGCCATCTATGGAGCACCCTGTGAAGGACTGGCAGTATAAATATTACATTTATATGTAATATAAATGGCCCACTAATTTGAGTATTGGATCTTAAATGAATGAAAATTCTAAATCCAAACCCTTAATTCAGTAACATTTGCATTTCAAAAGTGTTTAAAAAAGTCTGAATCTGGATTTGGATCTGAAGTACACCACCATACCACCAGAGGGGACTTGCCTCAACTCCCAGCATAAATGCCCCATACACTTTGGAACACATTGTGATTTAAGCCAGCAACTAGAAAGCAAAGCAATGGGTATTTCTCAAATGACTACTGTAAAAAAATTGATGCATGTTCTATGTAAAGATAAATAATTTAAGTCTTTTGGCAATATTTTATTTATTTAACAAGTAAAAAGCTATTTTGCATCATAAAAGAAAGCCAAAAAGACAAAACTGACCAAAGCAGAAAAACAGGAAAGCCATGGGGGAAGGAGAAAAAAGGAATTTTAGTTATTTTACATAACAGATGGCAGCATAACAGAGAACAGCTGATGATGGTAGCCTAAGGGAATTTTCCTGTGTCAGAAGAAAAATAAAATTTAGGGTATACAGAAACCCCCTTTAAATGAGTTTCATAAAAACTGTCATACTTAATGTATGACCTCTGGTGTCTGTATATCTTGCCTGGGCAATTAATCCATTTTATGGCTCACTCCCAGTGACCTTTCTTCCTCATGAATGGTGAATGAAATATTCTCAGCAGTGACATGCCTCCCCCACTCTGCATCTTCCCACTGGCTTGTCCCCTTACCCCACACACACCCCCATCACACCAGGCTTAAGTTTTATGACAGGGATAAACTAAAACACTAAGACAAGCAGCTTGGTTTGCCTTACCAGAGGGTTTTGTGGAGCTAAATACCATGGAAGCTGACTAGGATCCCCAAATCTGAATACCTTATCTAAACAAGCTATACAGTGTGCAGAGGAAAAGAAGCTGCAGTGAGGAAGGCCTGAAAAAAGGACAACACAGGAGACAAAAAGAAGACACAAAAGATCTCATGCAACAGATATAATCAGAATAATTTCAGCCATGCAGCCACATGGACCAGTGCTGCTTGAAGGGAGATGGGCTCAAGTCATTTTGGGCTAGTGCATATGAATGTCTGTCTGTCCTGTGTGCAAGGGATTTGTGCATTGCCATTTGGAGAACAGAGGACAAATGGATCCTGTGCCACTGGACCTAGCACTGAACATACCTGTTATAGCTGTTACTGCAACGAGTAGCAATCAAGTAACCTGAGTATACCATTGCACCAAAAGAGAAAATTGATTATTATTAATTAGAGTCATTATTCACTAAAAGCAACATGGTGGAATTTTCTATGTACCAACCTAACTCAAGTCCATTTGAATTAATGTGTTAATTTTTTCTCATGGATTCAATTAGAAGCAAGTCAAGGCCTGAGATCTTTGGAAACACTCATCCAAAGAAGGAACTTTGCCTTGTTTAGTATATTTTTTTCTAAGTTTTAGAGTCATAAAATATCCTGAATTAAAAGGAACCCTTAAGGATCATCGAAGTCCACCTTCCTTAGAAGGTAGTATATGGGATCAGCATAAAATTCCTGATGATAGCACTCTTAAAGAGGAACTAACTTCTTCCATCCATCCAAGAACTAAGAAGTTGCTGATGAATGGTGAGCTCAGCGCCATTTCACTCCCAAGATAGGTTCAGCCATGTAACTCTCACCCCAGATCTTACCCATTACTGAGCTAGGGAAGGGCACAGGTCACTCTTGTAGATGGCCATTTCCAGGTAGAAATGCTCTGTTGTGATGAAGCCTGGCTGCAAGATTTCCAGATTCCCTGTATTGTTTAAGGCTGTTTCACAGAATCATTGGAGATAGGAGAGATCTCTGGAGACCATCTGGTTCAAATCCCCACTCAGAGCAGGGTCAGGTTTCCTCACTGGAGATGCACATCCAATGTTTATTCACTTCAGCTGTTCATGGATGCCTATAAAGGTCCCTGAGATCCTTGAGAGGGAAGTGCTACAGAAATAAAATGCATGTGACAATTATTTATATATTTATCTATGCAACTTTGGTACCTGCAGGCTCAAGAGTGTCTATATATATATGTGTGTGTGTGTGTGGGTATATATATTTATGTATCCTGAGGATGTTGCATGAATCAACACTTTTGTCCTAGTCACAGCTTTTATTGTGGTTGCTGTTATTATTTATTTTTGCTATAACAGTAGAGCTCTATGCTGTTGGGGTAAGCTCTCTTTTTAACTCCTGTCTGGATCCTCAGCACTTGTCACCCTACATTACCTTTGGGTTTCTTAAATTCTCTAAGCTAAAGGAGCTCCTACTCCACCTGCATCCCCTCACATTTACTGGAGAAGGATGCCATGAGTCCTTGATGCAGCCTGAGTAAATTAGGTGTAGCCTGAGAACCCTGCTGGTTTGGGCAAACAAATGCAGGCCGATGACAGACCTTAATGAGAACGAGCTTAGGCAATAGCACAGGCCTGTCATCTCACAGCAGGGAGTGGCCGAGCAGATGAAGGACCCTTTGCTCAGGCAGCTCGGGGCTGTGGGGCTCTAGCATTTTGTTAGGCTTCCTGAGCAACTGAATTGCTCAATAATCCACAGGAACCATCCCCTGGAACAGACAAAACAAAAGACTTTCTAAGCTTGGACCCAGGTTTTGTAGGTTTAATATACCTAGATAGAATGAGGTCCAGATTTTTATGCATGTCATTTTGTTGACCCCATGCAGGCAGAGACAGGTCCTTAAGTTGGGCCACAGGGTGCCTTTATACAAGGCACTATGATGTTTGGATCACATTATTTTCCTCCCACTTCTAAAAAGATCATAGGAACCAGACTTCTGTATAGGAAGGAATCAGTTGCTGATCATTTCAACAGCAAACATGCTTGGAAATGACACTCACAGGCAGATCTGTAGATTTGCACACTCTGATCTGCCAAAATAAAGCCTGGTGAAGAGCACAGACCTTTGCAGAATGTAGCAATAAGCTAGGATGTACTTTTCTTTTTCTACTTACTTGCTTTTTCCCATGGAAAAAGGTTTGAAACACACAAACATACTCTTATACATATCTGACCAGAGTGAACCAGGCCAGCTGAACAAGCTTAGTATAGCAAACACCATTCAATGTGGATCCTAAAGAAAATCTGTAAAGTATCTCAGAGAGCTGCAGAAATAAAGGTTGTACAGGCTGCCATCTGGCCATAGTGTCCACATGCATGTATTTAAATGGAATGGGAGGCAAATGAATATTATTTTCCTGGGTTACTGCAGAAGCTTTAAACAGAACTTGAGTTCTCACATTGTGCACTCCAGCTGCCATCACAGCTCCAGTACATCTGTAACACTATCAGTCACAAGAAATCACAAGTAATCCTTGAAAAGATGAGCACTGTAAATAAAACCAGCACTAGAAAGCATTCAAAACATCATAATCCTGCCTACTCTCCATAGATATTAGTGAGCCCCCTTGGGACAGCAATCTGTGCAACTGCAGAGGGGCTGCTGTCTGTGATACTGTTGGATATATGGGTGAAAACAGAGCAAGAATCAAAGGAAAAGGGCAAACAAGTGAGAAAAATCTTACAACCTGGAAGGTGAGGGTGATGGCTTCCAAATCCAGCACATTGCTGGCAATTAACAGAGCTATCACAAGTGGTTTTGATTTCATTTCTACTGAAAGACTTGATGAGAAGGTAGTTGTGAAATAGCATGGCTGACTCTGCTAAGTCAATGCACTACAGCTGGAGTCTGTTCTAGGGGTAATGAGCTAAGAAATGGCAAAGACAGAAACCACATCTGATTCTGAAGGCGCAACAGCTCATTCTCTTCTTCTGTGGTATCATCTTCCTGACTTCTCAGTTTCCTTTTTCTTTGCCCAGCTTTAATGGGTGGTGTTGAATTATTTCCACTATGTCACAACTGTCACAGGTGTTGTCTTCCAGTTTGCTTTGCATTTCTGTTATTACACCCAAAATTAACATGCATTAGAATGTCTGCTCCAATAAATCTCTTACAATCTTCTGTATAAATTGGATATGAAAATCCTTGCTTTATTATACATGTTTAGACATATCATAATTTAACATAGTTCCTTAAATATATTTTATCTGCTTCCTGTTGAATCATGCTACAACATTTTAATTTCCTAATAAAATATCTGTTCCATCAGATTAAGCAAATAACACTGAAAGCATTGAAAATTTGAAGGAATTAATTTGTCCTGCATAGGAAGTGGAGAGGTGAGCAAACTGTCGTTCCTAATTTCTGATTCTAATGTGAAATCTCAATTCTCATTTCACATCTCATTTCCAGTGCTCCCCATCTGGGGACTGTTCTCAGAAACAGAAGCTGCACAGGCAGAAAAATGGAGAAGACAGAAACATCTTGATTTCAAAATTTTATAAACAGCTAAAAAAAATCACCCATCACAGATGAGCAAAAAAAAAAGGCATTGTTCCCCCTGTGACCACAATTTCTCTGCTCTGATATTGCCATAATAGAGCCTGGGCATCGACAGCCACTAGTGATGCCAAAATCCCTCAGGAGCGGCCAGCTCGGTCTGGCAGCTTTTTCTGCTGTCATTTGGGGTTACCTACTTGGTCATCCCATGATGGCCCTCCCTGCGGACAATGACTTATTGCCAAAATCCACAAACTGATAGTTTAAGTCTCTATTTCAGCCAGACACTTCAGTCACTTGAGACATCCTGTGGAGCTTAAGCCAGGATGAGTAAACTTGCATGTCTCTGCATCCTGCCTCTGCTCTGGCACAGCCTGTGAAAACATCCCTCCTCTCAGAAGATGTGGCCCGGGGGCACGTACAGCCCGAGGACAGCAGCTCTGGCATGCTGGCAGGATGACTGGAGCTCCTCCATGCTGAGTCACGTTCCCCCTTCTCCAAACAGCAGGGCATTGGTTTATTCCCAGCCAGGAGCACAGGGCAGGCAGTTACATCTCTGAACACATCCACTCTGTATTTGGATGCAAACACATCCAGTCCTACTGCTACCAGACAGGTAAACAGTACTGTATTTTAGCTTTCCACAGAGATCCCAGATTACCAGAGCTCCTCTTGCCAAGCATCTCCATTGCTCTCTCCCCTGGTCCTCCTTGTTTCCCACTCACTGCTTCACCATTCCAAGGCCTTGTGTTCAGGTTTCCTTTTGAGCAGCTGTACTTTGTTACTGATTTCATTGTGATAGCACCCAAAGCCCTAGCCACAGAGAAGGTCTCTGTGGTTACAAACTGCTTCATTGGGCTTTCATTTCCAGGACTTATCTGGGTACTGGGGAGCTGAGTGATCTCTGGGGTTTTGGAAAGAAACACAGTAATAAACCCTAGAACAACACCAGCCTTTTCTGTGTTTTACACAAGCTTCGCAAAAGCTGTGTCAGATTAAATTGTTTATAGTCCTGGGCACTGCTCACTTCTGGTTTGGACCTAGTCCTTCCCATTTTCCTCTGCCCTGATGTTTTGTGGTTTGAGCACAGTTTAAGAGCCAGAGCTTTCTGATCTAACTGTGCCACTCACCCCTTGTGTGGCCCTGTGTGAAGCCACAGACCTTTCCTGTGTCAGCCTGCTCATCTGCAAAAGGAGTGTAGCCCCTGCTCACCTCCATCCTCTGAGAGTGAAAAAATCAATAATTTACATTTGTGAGTCACTTTTGATGCTTCACAGAGCACAGAGCTTCATAAGTGCTAAATGTGACTGAGATGATTAGGAGCATCTACAGAGCTTGTGCATGGGGTTGTTACTTAAAAGTCTTTGGGAAAGAGGAAAAGGTGATAAACACGCAGCAAAAAGCAACCTCTTCTTGGAAAGAAAGCAGCAGACTGAGTGAAGGCCAACTTCCCCAGGGCAGCAACTAAGCTGGAAGTGCTGTTTTGGGGCCTTTTAGCCAAAAAGCTGCCTGTCCCTCAGACTGTGGGCATAAACAGGGAGCTTGCACAGGTACAAATTACTCCTGTTTTCAGAGGCCTGAGAAGGATCTGAAGAGGCTCTGAGGCTGGCCCAGGAGATTCTGAGTGTACCTGGAATGGGGACGGGGTGCACTCCTCACCCATGGCAGAGCAGCAGACTCAGATTTCATGCAGGCTATAGTTTTGCCTGCTGCTGCTGCTAGATCCTAATAACCAAACCAAGAAGGGAATTTTTACACCATCTCAGGCATTCCTGATCCCCCTCTGCATCTAGTGAAAACTTAATAGCGTGAGAAAATGCCTTCCTGTAGTGTATTGTAAACCACATGCAGAACAGGAGCAGATGGAGGGGCCTGTCCTTGCCTGATGGAGGGACTCTGTTTGGATGCTCCCTGCCAAGGGATGAGAGCAGCAAGGAATGGCACCTTTGCAGGGTGCAGTATTCAGTCAATGAGGGTGAAGCCAGCAGAAATTGCAGAGGCTCTGGGATAATAACTCTTGCTGCTCAGAGGAATGTAAGTAAAAGCAGAGGGAGAGCTGCTTTTCCAAAGTCTTTCCCCCATACAGATGGAAGCAGTTAAGATTCCTGCAGGAGCCAGGAGTGGCAAAGTTAACACATCTGGAAGTTTCCTGATGCCTGAAGTCAGGCCATGATGAACAATGCTCACTGGGCTGAGCAGGCTCTGCTCGGCTGATTTTATTGCACTTGGACTCATTTCAACCTCTGCTCCGTGATTAATTGCACTTTTAAAAATAAAGTTCCAAACACTTCCCAGGAAGTTTGGGGAAGGCAGAGCGCTTCAGTGGCACCAGGAGCTCATTGCTCAGTGCAGTTTCAGTACAGCAGCCACAGATACATCTTGCATTAGCCATGGGAATGGCTTCATTTGACATGGGATCTTGTAACCCCATTCCACCATGGAGAGGGTGTCTGGCCTCCCAAGCCTCTCCAACACCTGCCAGACATGGTAGGGTTGCAGCAGGTGTTAGCCAGGCCCTCCACCCATCTTGTTTTAGCCCCTAGCCTGGGGCCAGGCTAGGACTGTAGATGTCCTCTGCCCCATTAAATTTATGGAAAGGAAGAGCCTTGCCCCTTCCCAGGGTATTTCTGCCCCAGGGCCTTGCTCTAACTCTAAATTAAAAAAAAAAAAAGATAATGTTTTGGGGACAGGGGGAAAGGGCATAATTAGAAAAGCACATTCTTGGGATGCAAAAGACATTTCAGATGACTGAAGCTAGGTCCTTACTGCCATATAATGATGGTGGAGAGGCCAGAGGCAAGACGCAGAAGAGAAGAGTGGGTAGTTTCCATTTCATACTAGGATGGAAGTAGGCTCAACCTCTTTGCTGTAAAAACAAGTGTATATTTGTGATAGAGAAGTGACCAGCTGCTCCAGTGTTACTAGTGGTAGGGGTGCAGAACTAACACTGCCTGAGAGGAGCTGGTGTGAATTGAATGGAGACCTGAAAGCCAAGGTCCTGGTACTCATTGATACCTAACCAAAGGGTCTCTGAAGGGCTGTTGCACATATCCTACAGCCCTTCCTGGGCACGTGTATGAGAGACTGTGAATTAAAACTCACACATCCACAAAAAAATTACCTTGGAGCCAGTCACTCATAGGTACAGGGGATGCTCAAGGCTGTTTAGACTCTGTTAGCACCCAAAGCTGCTCCAGGAGCCAGTGAATACCTGCAAGCTCTTTGCAAGTGTCCCCTTCACTGCAAAAGACAGAGGGTGATATTTTGTACAAAGGTTAGCAGAATAAACAACAAAAGATGTGCTGAACTGCTGGAAAATTTTGCAGGCAGGCAGCAAAAAGGGGAGCAGGGAGCTTCAGGCACCACAGGCTTGCCTTGGCAGTCTCTGCCAGCAGCACAGCTCTGCACACTTGGGCTTTCAGTTGGGTTGTGCCCACACCACACCAATCCCATGGAGCCTGCAACGACGAGGCATTGCCACACACCATGCACTGAGGGAACAGAGGCTGCAGAGGTATGTGAACCAACAGGAGATAGGTCATCCTGTCTTGGGCTCTCTGTATGCCTGGGCTCCTGGCATTTGCCTCCCATTTTCAGGTAAGTCTGAAAAAAACACCAGATTGGTAGCCACCATGGAGGGTGCGCTGTTGGTTTACATTACAGCACGTCTGGAGTGCTCCTCCCTTTCTCCTCTGCCCCCTTCGTTTCCTCTATTAAACTGTCTTTGCATCTTGTCTCATGTTAGGACCTGATTTGGAAAATGATTTAACTGCTTGCTTAATTTTAATACACTGCAAGTCATTGTGTTGCAATCACAGCTGGCTGCGTGGAAAGCTCACCCGTGTGCGGGTACCGGCAGAAGGAAGGATCTGCCCTGGAATGACGGGCTGGGGGCTGAGCCTCCCCTGCAGGAGCTGGGCCAGGGTGGTCACTCTTTCCCAGGCTGCTGCCTCCAAAGCTTTTCGGCTGCATCAACACCCAGCGAGCTGAGGTTTGGCAGGGGGAGCTCTGGGCCACTGTTTGCCATGCTGCTGTAGTAATCCGGAGTTCCTTTGCACCTCAGGTCTCTTTTGTAATCTCAGTTTGGCTCGTCCTCGAGCTGTGCTCGGTTGTTACAGGGCACGGAGCACCCCGGGGCTGGGTGTGGGGTCGGTGTCCCGGCAGGTGCCTGCATGTCAGTGCAGCTGACTGAAATACCATGGGGAGCACATGGCAGGCTGTGAGGTCACTGCTTGAAACAATACTTTCCTCATTACAGAGGGTTTTTTTCACCTATTTACCCATCATGCACAGATGCCTTCTGAGGTGAGGTCTGGAGTGTATGGGCCCTTAGACAGGCATCACTCCTTCAGAAATGCTCTTCTCCTGCAAAGGGGTAAGATGCAAGGACCCATAGGCGGACATTTACAATTATAGAACTACAGAATCTTTTGGGTTGGGAGGAACCTTAAAGATCATTCAGTTCCATGTCCCATGCCATGGCAGGGACACGTGCCACTACAGTAGTTTGCTCAAAGCCCTCAAAGCCCTATTCATCCTGACTTTGCACATTTCCAGTTAAAAGACTTACCCAGATCAGCACCACCAAAGGCTTGGTCTCTCATTACCCCAAAAATCCCTAGGGTGGGTTTTTTGTGTCTGTCCAGCATGAGGGTTGCACTTCTGAGGGATGCCCACTGTTAGGTACCTGCTGTGTGTAACTACAGCCCCATGCACTGCTGTGGGTGCTGCCACAGTGCTGGTAATCATGACAAAAAGAACACCAGGGGCTGCTCTGAACCCAGGGAGCTCAGCTGTTAGCTTAATTCTCTCCCTGGTTTATCTCTTGTGTACTCTTTCCTTTACCCACAGCCCTGAAGGCACGAGTCTCTGTGGATTGAGGCTATACTGTACGCTGTTTTACATATATATCAAATAATAAATTAACAATAAAGGGATTTTCCTGAGACAGATCAAGCTTCTTACCAGAGGCATGTATCAGAAATCACTGTACACATGTAAAATTGCAGGTGGAGCAAGCCCGCACATGGAAATACTGCTCTTCACAAGCAAGAAATTACCATGCTGTTTTGTTTTTCTGTTTCGCTTTCCTCCTAGGAATTTCTTTCTGCTTCCATGCCTTATCTTCTGACCGAATTTCATAGTGCGTGGAGCAGAGGAATGTGCGTGGGAAACGCCTGGCTGGGCGGGCCGTGTCTGCAGCGCGCACCCTGGGCTCCCGCCGCCCGGGCGTGAGGCCCTTCCCACCGCTCACCGGAGTCATTGTCACACATTTCACCCGTGACTCACTAATGTGCCTGATGTTCATGCTGCGGCTTGTAAGCGATTAGTGCTTGTTCTCACTGCCTTCTTTTTTTTTCCTTCCCCTCTCCTTCTGATTCAGCTGGTTCAGGTGGCCGATGGCTCACGCTGCCCTGAGTCACGGAGCAGCTCTGGCTTCACCGGCCTCCCAGGGGTAGGGAAAGGGCGGCGGATGCAGGACAGCGTTTGGTAATCAGGGATGGGCAGGTGATTTCATGGCACCTCAAAAGAAAGCTTTAAGCCTTGCTGGTACCATCTGCCTAAGCATTTCACACAGGAGGTGGTAAAAAGGGATCCTGGAGCTTTAGGGATAAGTGTGAGCTGGAAGTGAGCAGCAACAAACCAGAGAAACAGGCTCTGCTGCCCGTGTTGGCAGGTGAGCAGCTACTGAGCAGATGTTCCTGCAACTCTTTGAGAAATAAAGTTCTGCTGCTTAGACTGGCTGAAGAGAGCTGCTTCCTCTCCAGTTATATTGTGGCCTTCAGATGTATGGGGCTGGCATGACTGGGTATCCACGCATGGAAATACACCATTCCAGATCTGTGTGCTGTGGGTTGTCTGCTGCAGTGGAGAGAAGACAGGCAGCAGAGCTTTTTTGGTCCCTCAGTGAGGCAGAAATGGCTATTGAATGACTCCATAGGGCAAGGTGGCATCCTCTTCTCCAGCAGGGGCCTAATGGCCCAAAGGAGAGTCCTGGAATGGACAGAGCAAACTGGCAGCATTGCCCTTTGCAATGGTTTGCACCTCTGGGACCCACTGTTCCATGGAAGAGTCTCTCTGTATTTAACCAAGTTCAGGACATCTGGGAACCCCGTGTCAGCAGCAGGGGCTGCCTGCATGCACACAAGGCCATGCTGGGAGGGCTCCATGTTGGCCACTGATGGCCTTAAAACCCCTCCCTGACATCTGCTAAAGTTTTTCTTGTTTTCAGGAAGGTCAGCAGCCTTCTTACCGACAGCAGTGAGAGCCTTTCCACCGCAGCACACAGAAATGAGATACCCTGACCACACGCTTGCTTTTTTCCTTTCTTCGTGTTTAGCTGGGATTGCAGCCAGATGGGCACTGGAAACTGGTTTCTGGGAGCAGAATTTTGGATGGTGATAATCTAATCTGACCTCCTGTGTAACCCGGGTCAGGGAGTTTAACATGGTAATTCCTGCATGGGAAGGAATTAGTCTTCCTGGCTGTGCCATGAACCCTGCTCAGCCCAACAATTTGTGGTTGAATTAGGTATGTCCACTCGAGTCTGAGAAAACAATGAGTTTTCAAGTTTTCGTCTCCCTTGGTGGATAAAGATCTGGTTTATTCCATTAAATTTCCTTCCCAGACCCATTCAAGAGTTCTTTGACAGTTGAATGAGATTCAAGGAATGGGACCCCCCTTCATGACAGAGGTATAATTTGGATGTGTACAAATACATTATGCCACTAATAGTTTAACCTTGAAAATTCTGGAGTAAAAAGGGTGATGATTACAATTGTAGTGATCTCCTGAAGATGTCTGTGATTTATTTGTGCACGTAGTTGTGATTCAGAGGCAGTAGGATCTGGGTGCAAATAATATAAAAGGAAGTTTATGACTTCCTCCTCCACTTCACCCCCCTGACCCTGCTTCTCTTCTGCCTCCACTTCTGATATTATTTTTGTTATATGAAGACTTGTGAGGGAATGATGGCTATGTTTCATGGGGTATCCACTTGTGAACTGAGTCATGTTCTCTCACAAGAGGAGCTTTTTTATCAGATTGTCTCATCTCTTGCATAATGCAAGAAAGAAAGACAAATAGGTTGGAGAAAGAAGGCTAAATGTTGAAAGCCTCAGAGATCTCAATCTGCCCCCATCACTCATTAAATGACCAAAGAGAGATCACTCTTAGTCAGTTTTTCCAGCAGAAAGCTGCTCCAGAAACTGCTTCTTGCCCGCCTCTCAAGATAAATGAGTTCATATGGAGTATGTTCACTTGGAGTATGCAGCCATACGTGCATTTTTTGTATATATCTACACACATACTTACTTGAATAATATTTACAAACAGATCCTTACATACACCTGAACAACTTCAGTTTGAACTAAGAGATGTCAGTGCTCATGGCTTCCAGAAGAGGTGATATATATATATATATATATATATATATATATATATATATATATATATATATATATATATGTTTACACACACACATGCATCAGCACTCCCTGTTTTCCCTGCCAAAGACAGGAATCCCTGCACCTTTGAGCAGCATGGAAGAGGCATTTCCATCATGTTGGGGCTGTCTAGACCAGAGAGAGGTGCAGACATAAAACAAAGCAATCCTGGTTGAGAAGGAGGAAAAATATCTAATTAACCAAAATATATACCCAGGGCCCAATGCTGCCCTTAGTACAGCTGTGCTCCCCTTTTGTGCCACAGGCAGAATTTAATCCAGTGAGCTGATTTATTTTCTTCTGATCTTTTCTAGCAGCAGATTCAGTCACTTACCTGCATAAAACAAATTCTTTCCCATAAAATTGTCTTCATTTTACCTTGTGCATTAGCAATGTCTGTGGCCTTTTGCATCTGTGCAGCCATCTGAGAAAAAAGCCTTTTGCCAGATAGCTTAAATTAATAAAGCTGAATTTTTCCCTCCACCAAGGCCAGCAAACTGAAAAAGGCAGAATGCCTCCAGAGTAGTTTTAAACATACAGGTCAAAGGGAAAGAAAGACAGAGGAGAAAGAGCCTGTACAAAAGTCAGGTGAGGAATGAATGGCAAACGTGTTTGCATTCATTATCTTGTTCCTTCTTCTAATTCTTCATCCCATTTCCTTTTCCATGGGTGAACAGGGTAAGTGGGTCTCAGGTTGTCTGTGTTTAGTGGAGTACAAGGAAATCCTGTTGCAATGCAATCGCTTATGGCACAGTTTGGTGGTGTAGGTTTTGTGACATTCAGGAAAGGAAGATTTTCATTGCCAGCTGAAATATCCTACATAAAACTAGGCTGTGCTTTCTACCTGCAGTCACTGTTGCTTCCTCACTGAATAAGTTCTCTTTAAAAAGATAAGCTCAGCCTGGAGAATAGGGATCAGCTGGAAATCAAAACAAGGCTGTTGGGTTTTTCTTTTTCTCTTGGCACCTGATGAGTTTTCCCCATGTAGATTAATTTGGAGCCAAGATTTTTTTTCCCAGAGCTCCAAGATTGTTACTTTGCCTGTTCACACTCTTTCTAACAGGGTTTTATTTTTCAAACCAATTTTTCATCAGACCAATAAGTGAGGAGCTTGTGGAGACCTGCTCACATGTGAACCTGGAGAGTGGAGGGGAAAACCCATACCAGTATTGCTGCATTGCTAATGGTGCAGAGGCTCAGATAACAACTATGGCTGCTGGATATTTAGGCTCTGCATTTAACCCACCTTTTCTGGCTACCTTTACAGCTCACGTTTAAACAACAAGCACTTTCTCTTTCCCAAGGCTTTTCCTTAATTGGATTTTTGTTATGCTTCTTTTTTCCTTCTCATCTGTGGCTTAAGAAATTCTAAAAAAGTAGCTTGGAGGAACCAAAAAGAACCAGCACTTTAATTTCAGGCAGGAATTACACAGCTTTCCTAAAAAGTCATTTTGCCTCTTGCTTACAGGATGGAAAGGGAAGGCATTTTGTTCAACACAAGTTGGCGATGATCCTGAGATGCAAGTTTAAATCAGCAATTGCATTTAAATCAGCATTTATGGTAAAGAGAAGGGCTTTGGGAATGTGATGACTTTTATAGTCTCTTTTCCCTGTACATTTTCCTGTGGTCTCACTGGTCCCACAGGGTCACAGATTTGGGAATGGCACAGAGGCTGCTTAACTCCTGTTCCAATTCCCAGTGGCTGAGCCATCCCTGTCCACAATAATTCCAGTGCTGTGGGTTAAACTGAGGACTTCACAGCAGGCTGTGTGTGCACTATCTCACAAGCAGCCGTGTCACCTGGGGCACAGGGCACAGCCCTGCCCAGGAGGGGAAGGGGAGCACACCAGTGACTGAAACCCCCTTACCCACAGCATCACTGAAAGCATCCCCACTGGAAATAAAAACGTTCTCTTCTGCCCCAGCACAGCTGAGGGGGTGGTGAGCTGCAGCAGAAGGTGAGAGCAAACAGGGTGGGATTCCCACCAAGAGCCCTTTGGAAGCCTAACAAGCAGTGCAGAGGCTCTCACTGCTTTTTCAGTAAATCTCTGCAATAACCTTTCAGTCAGGAAATATATTTCCAATATTATGGCGGGCAACTGGATATTGGCAATGAGGGAATCAGAAGATACTTTGCACCTCACTGCATAGCAAGATTTCTCAGTACAGAGCTACAAAATGCCCACGCTGTGCTCTGGAGTTATCAGTCTCCATGGCAGTATTTTCTGCAGAGGTCCTTCAATAAAATTAAGGATTCAACCTTCTTCAAGAGAACTACTGACACGGTTTTGTCCCTCGAAGATTTTCATGGTTCTGTGTCCCGTAGACTCACAAATGTATACAAACATTGACCCTCATAGCCCAAATGCTTCTAAAAATTCAAGAGCAATGCTTGTTCTGCCATCATATAGTTTTGCCAATTTTCAAAATGCACTGGACACCAATTACCAGCTTTTTTGAAGAAGCATTGATTCACTGGCCTTGAGTCAGAAACACTGCAGATTTGGCAATAAGGGGATGGTGAGATTTTTCTGAAGCCACAGCAGTCACTCTGATGGCAGCTGAATTCAGGCCTGAACTCCTGATTTGGGGGATGCAGCAGTATCCCTCTGAATAAATAGCAGCACTCTGTGGGCATCCTGGAGTCACTGAGTGCTAGAGAGCTTTCTTCTTCCTTCCAGAAGATTGCAGCAACAGGTTGTGCCAGAGCTGCAGCTGCTGCCAGGGATAGGACTGCTGTCAGAGATCTGGAGACCTGCTGATTTCCATTCTACTTTTCTGGACTTTGTTGCCTTATAAAAGAAGCAATCAACTGTCTTTCATAAGGACAGGGCTTTGCATTGTTGTATTGTTTTTCACTTCCCAATCACTTTACATGCATTCAGTGTGCATCTCACAACACACCTCCAGTGAGCTGTGGATATGTTTTATCTTAATCTTATAGTCACATTTAATCAAGCAAACAGGAAACTAGCTTCTTGTCAAATCTTCATTTTGTATCCCTCAGGCTAGACCCATAGCCACAGCCCTGTCCTCTGTCTGGCTTGGGGTTGGCCTATAATCAGCCTGGGATGGCATTGCTACAGAAAAACAGCCCAGAGAATGATCTGAGGGCAAGGTGCCAATGCCAACACTGGGCCCAGAGTGACTGAATGTCATTGTTTTACCTCCAAGTGTAAATGTTTAAGCTCTTGGGCATTTGCAATCTTCTCAGCCTGTTCTAGACTGTGAATGGCATTTTGCAGCCACAGCTCATCCTCTCTGACCAAAGGGCTTATTTTAAAGTAATCTATTCCCTCCAGTTTATAGCCACACAGGCCAATAGAAAATGACCCAGCAATGAAATGTGGTTGTATAAATCTCTCCCAAAGCCTATTTTCATTATCCATTAACTCTATGTAGTCAACAGTAAAGGGCAGGTAATAGACATCAGGGAAGCAGCAGCAGGAGAGTTGGACACTGATCCTGGAGGAGACCAAAGCATCCCATGAGCTGCCAGGCTGCTGCTGGGAGACTTATGCTCCTGTCCCTTCAGCCAGGACAGATTTTACACTCCCCAGAGGACCTAAATAGTTTTTAGTGACTACAGTGTGTGTCCTTATTTTCCTGCATCAGAGTATTCACACATCCATATGATAAGCTTTTCAAATTTTAGTTCTTTTAATTTTAGTAAATAAAATATATACAAATATCTATAAAATATATACAGGCTGCCAAGAGAAGTTGTGAACGCCCCATCCCTGGAAGTGTTCAAGGCTAGGCTGGATAGGTCTTTGAGCAACCTGGTCTAATGGAAGCTGTTCCTGCCTGTGGTGGGGATGTTGGAACTCGATGATTTTTAAAGACCCTTTGAACCCAAACCATTCTAGAATTCTATGATTCTGTGACAACCATCAGACTATGGTCTGAAGCTTCCAAATAACCTTATTTTTGATCAAGTGCACTCACTTTTTACATGATGATGCACTGATATTTTAATTGTGGTTAGAAACCTAAGTAAGTCACCAAGGGTACAGCTTTGAGTCCAATGTCTGTTGCTCAGACTCCTGGCCAGGATACAGTTATGCAAACCATGCCAGGCTCATTTTCAAACTGCATTTTCCAGAGGCTCATTGTAAATAAAAAGGCTGCAAACCCCCCCTGACTATTCAAGGAGGGCAAACTGGAGTACTTGGTCTCTGTGCTTTGCATGTTGATAGCCTTTTAACATGAGAGTTTAGCAAAGGCCAATGACTCAGTTGAAAGGAAAATCCCACCGTGGGATGGTAGTTCCTCATCCCCAGAGACTTCAATCTGAGCATCAGGGTGCATCTGCTCAGAGGTATAATCCTTGAATGCTGTTCAGGTTTCTATTTAACATTTTGAGGTCAAACACCACATCTGAAAACATGACACTGCTCTTGTCCTTGCCCCTGTACCAGACTCCACAATTAACCCATCCATATGTGTTTGTAAAGCACAGTAAGACAAATAAAGGCTGAATTTCCCAAACTGTGTCCACAACATATGAACTTATAGACATAAGCAGGAAACTTCTCCACATCAATGGATATCTTGCTTGTCTGGATCACTTGCAACTCTGTATTTCCTGCCACTATTAAGAGTTATGGCTGTAATCCTACAGGGATGGTTCTTCAGTTTTTAAAGAGCAGCTAACCATCAGGCAGGCAAGATAGCGCAAGCCACACGGGCTGAGCTCGTCTGTGATCTCACCCCATTACACAATACTGTGAGGAGCCCCAGTGGTGTAACATTGCACAGAACAAGCTCCCAGGAGTTTGGGGGTTATAGACAATCCTGAGGAATTATTTTATGTCATGGGAGAGAGGAATGGGAATGAACAGGAGTTCAAAGTCTGGATTACCATTAGGACAGCAAAACACATTCCTGTAGTCTGCAAGTATACAAAGACATCATAGTTGGCTCATTTCCTTTCCTCTTGCCTGTAGCAGCCACAGCTCCAGCCCTACTTGATTTGCACTACATCAATGTGTCAATAAAATGTGGCTGTGGGGCCTCATCCTCACCCAGTAGGCATGAGGTAGCTCTGTGTGAATGCCAGCCAGGGCTCAGGCTGGCAGCTCTGTCCTGGGCAGGGAAACATTATTTCCATTACATTTTCTCTTTTGTTTATTGGCTTTTCCTTTTCCCCTTAAAGGGATTTATATTTGAACCATAAAATATGATCAGATTCAAACTTGTTCTGGACAAGCTCTCCTCAAAAGGGTTTGTATTTTAAGTTTCTTTTTAATTTTCCCATAACATTGATATGTCTGCTTGTAGGGAACACAGTGATAGGCAGGCTGGGCTTAAATCCACTAAATTAAGTTTGGATTTATATTATCACTGAACTCCTGCCAGGGGGTGAGGCAATGGCAGGCTGAAGGCTGAGGGAAGAGCTGAGGACCCAGGGGAGATGGGATCACTATGGAAGAGCAAGAGAGAAAACAGAGATCTGCAAAAAAAAAGGGTCCCACCCT
Source organism: Cettia cetti (assembly GCA_013401135.1). Lineage (NCBI taxonomy): Eukaryota > Metazoa > Chordata > Aves > Passeriformes > Sylviidae > Cettia > Cettia cetti. The sequence continues at coordinate 21,476 of VZUI01036681.1, read as the reverse complement.
AAAACCCAGAAGGTGCAGAAAGAAAAAAAAAAACCAACCTGTTAACCTACCCCTAATTCCAGCCCAGCCCTTGCAGAGATTGCTGCCAAAGGTTCACAAGAGATATTTTGCTCTCCAAGCATTTGCTGGTCCTTGAGCATCTCTGCTTTTTCCCTGCTGCTGAGGGTGGAGCAAACTTGGATGCCCAGGATGTCTGCACTTGCTTCTGCTGCCCCTGTGTATCATGGCAGGGGAGGGGGATTACCCCATTTTGCTGGATTTTTGATGACGCCTCATATGTTTGCTGGGCTTTGCTCTCAGCTGTGGCGAACACTGTCTTTAAAAGAAACCTCAGATCCATCTGTGTGCTCAGTGCTGTTGCAGAGCTTTCATGTTTCCCAAAATGCATCCTAACGTCCCTTCCGTTCCTTCCTGGGAGCCTTCGTGCAGCAACCTCCTGTGGTTGTTTTAGTTATCTGTATACTTTTCTCCTTGAATCAGATGACTTCTCCCTTCCTAGACAGATTACACAAAGTATTCCTCACCCAGACACCATGAGTCTTTCCACCCCCAGTAATTGCCACACAGCTCCTTGCTGAGCCTCTCTTTCCATAAATAATACATGCCCAGATTTCTTAAATTCTTGGTCATCTTCCTTGATTCAGCTACATGTCAATGACCTCTCTTATGACAAACAAGTATATCTGCAGCTGGAATCCCATTTAATAACTTATTTCCCTTATTATATAAATAGAAATATAATATTATAGTCCTTCGTGTGTGGAGCAACATGGAAATTACCAGGATGGTTTCTGCACCCACTTAGCAGCTCTGACCTGATTTAACATAGGCTGGATCACATCACCTCTTACTGAATGTTTTCCATGGATGAGGTGCAGACAAGCTGCATACAAGGAGCTCGTGGATTTGTGTCATGTGTGATGAAACAGGAGAGGATGGAGGGAACTCATGCCAACTAACTGAGATGCTCTAGCTAAACTACAAATTACCCAGTCCTCTCTCTCTATCCACTTGGTCTAATCCAATCCCCTTATCTCTGTCAGAGTGACATGTTTGTTTTTCCCACATTGTTCCCTAAAAATGCTGGTACAAGAACAGCTTCACCATAAATGTGGTGAGTGGGGAGAAGGCATCATCTTCCCAGCATGGATCATCTTTATGGGTGTGGTAACAGAAGTGAGATTCCCACGCTCAGCCCAAAGAAATCCAGTGGAAACAATGAGATCAGAAGCAGAAGCACATGAGATTCATTCCAGTTTAACTAGTAAAGCATCAGTTACCATGTTAACAGTTCATTTTTCTCTAGAGAACACTTTCCTGCCTAAGAGGATCTCCTTTATGTCCATATTGACTGTATCTCCAAAATGTCTCTCTCCCTGTGGAAAGGCAACTTGTCTCATGCTGCAACAATACACACCATCCTTAAGAAGGAATTGATACTTTCCACACCTTTTTTACCCTTACAGCATCAGAGGACTGAAGCCTCCTCCCTGAGCTGTCACATTTGCCATGCAGTACTGCTGCATTGCTAAGCAGGGGGGCTGCTGTCCCAAATTTCTCCATTCCAGAGTCTGCTGTCGCCTCATGCCCTGACCTGCTCTGTTTCTGCACACATGAGCATCCTCTTTCCCCCACCCTCTCTGTGTGGGTAGCTCATGGCCCTGCCACACTCATGTGCTACTCCTGTGAGGAGACACGCTCCACCTTCTTCAAAGCCAGCCCGTAACTACTGGAACCCTGTGATGAGATTCCCCCTAGGCCTTCTCTTCTCCAAGGAGAAGGGACCTAACCCCTTCAGTCTTTCTGCCAAACCCCTGTGCTCAGGCATGTCCTGCTGGACATTCCATGTTTACACAGGATCTCCTTGCTCAGCCCATGTTTACTGCCCCTGACCCTGCCATTCTCCTGTGTTTATGTTCCACAGCCTGTATTTACATGCTGTGACATCCGAGGCCCTGCTGCCTGTCCTTGTTTGAGTCTCCCAACATCTGTCGCTCACTGCACCTTTGCTCTTGGGTTCAAAGCTCAAAATGAAATGCAGTCATAAGCAGAAGATTAAAAAACCATAAGTGAAACAAGACACCTAAATCCTTGCGTACTTCTGCTGATGTCCTTGATAGGATTTGATCCTTACACCCCCCTTGATATTCAGCCAGTGGACCCTTTGTACTGTGTGGGATGCAGAGATCAAAACATGCACATTTAATGAGCTCATTTCTAACAATATTTTGAAGTTGTCTTTTTCTAGTCTGTCTCTTAAATTCTCCCTGGCTATACTTTGCATTTCCCTCATTAGAAACGTGCTCTTCCAGTCAGGCTGCTGACATTGCAGAGAAAGTTTCTGCCCTCGATTGGAAGCTGAAGCATAATTTGGGGTGCCTAAACTCACATACACACACACACACACACATGTAGAGAGTTAAAACTCTCAAACATCCATTGAACCTTTTAACCCAAGTAGCTCACTAAAATTCAGGATTTTGTAAAAGAAATCCATGTACAATGAGAAAGCTGAAGATGGGCTCAAACATTTTTATACAGCTGCTTTGTCAAGAAAATACAAAGTCCTACTTCCCTGAAGACAGGAGCAGCAAGTTATTTTTCATGAAAACTGGCTTTCTTTGAACCACAGCTCCCAAACTATGTGAGCTTTTCCCAGGTTTTCTCTCCTGCCTGCTCTGCCCAGCAACACATGTCTTTGATTTCACAGGCTGTCTGCCTGGCTCTCTTGCTGCTTCAGAGCTGGGTGTCTCTGCTCCTCAGCCACAGGCTCACCCACTGCTCTGTTTGCACATCCAGACTCCATATGATCCACAGAAAAATGTCCTCACTGGGATCTATCAAATTCCTGTGTTATCAGCGCCTTTCTCTGTGCTTACTTTGGGCTTTTGAGACTTCTGGTTTCCTAAAAGATCTCTCAGAGTTAAAATAAACAAAGGCTGGGGAAGAGATGCTAGCCAGGAGCTTTTGCTCAACCTCCATCACAGCTTTCTGATTTCACAGCCAGGCTGACATCCCCTTCCCTGTGCTGGGGACCCACTGGAGAGACTTCAGCCAAGTGTCCTCCAACATCCTGTCACCCTGTGGTCAGTGCCAACCCTTCCAGAGCTGCCAGAGCAGACCCTCCCATAGCTGCTTCTCCGCTCTCAGCCTGACTATTTTGGGGCTACTCACTCACTCACTCACTCACTCACTCACTCACTCACTCACTCACTCACTCACTCACTCACACAAGAGGCAGATCTGACACAAGCCTCCCATAAAAGGACTGGACCAGGATGGGACCAAACAGTGTCTGCTGCCAGTGTGGTGGCTGGGAGGGATGCCCACGAGCACTCCAGGAGCACAAAATGTCAGATTTCAATCAGCACCCAGCTCTGGCTGTAATGAGGATGTTGGCCTGCACTTTAAAAAGCTTGAACTCATCAGGATTTGGAGTGTTGTGCTGTCAGGGTCAATTATTATTGTTATGCATTGTCCTGCTATGTGACCCAACTCACAAATGGTTTCTTTCCACCCCACAATGGATTGCAGACAGAAATAAGCCCAATTTCATGAGTGTGTGAGGGGCATGTGCTCAGTGGCTTCATGCACACGGTGGGTCATGCATATCCCATGCTGTCCAGCAGCAGCAGTCCAGTGAAAGCTGCTGTCCCATTATACAAAGCAATGGCACTCTCCAAACAGCAGTAGGGAATTAGAACTTAAAGCAGCTACACATTTCCCCTCCTCAGAGCCCTGCAGCTCACCTGTGGCTGCCAAGGTGTGGGGTGCTCCCTGGGTGCACGCACCACACGTTGTGGTTTCTGATACTGTAGCACATGTGCTGTTAGAAAAGTGCCTTTTTTCCCCTCAAAATTCACCTGGTTACAGTGTACAGCCATGGCTTTTATTATCCCTTTGTTTTTTTCAGGTTTCAGTTTTGCAAAGCAAATGCATATACTGTAATCAAACTCCCTTCACTCTTGCTTTTGATAATTTGAGGAGGCTGAGTCTGTATTTCTCATTAGAAGTGTTTTGCTCAACTAATTCCCATGACACTTTTCTTGACTTCTCCTGACTACTTTAAAAAGGGCACCAGAACTGCAAGAATATTTTTCCAGGATCATCTTTAGACAATTAGAGAGGCAAAATATGTTTTCTGCTGCTACTAAACAACTTCCTTGGTTGTACAGACAGAAATTGCTTTATCCTCTTCTGTAACTGTGGGAGTTCATATTGTGTTGCTCGACAGATAAGATGCTTCAATCCTTCCAGTGTAATGGCTTTTCAGAGGCAGCCTCACTCTGCAGATGGTCAGCTGTCTTTGCTATGAAATCTGTCATTTTCCAGCTCTCTAATTTAAAATACTGGTTGTTTGAATCAGCTCAATTTAGCTCTCTCTCCAGCTGATTCTGGGTGACAGCCTTATCTTCATCATTATTTATCATCCTGTCAAACTTTGTGTCACCTACAGCAAGTTATCTCAGCAGTGTTCCTTATATTTGCTCCCAGAGCAGTGCAGAAAATTTTGAGCAGCATTGATTATACACTGATCTCAGCAGTTCATCACTAAATGATTCCCCATTGACAGTCACTGTTTGAGACCTATCAATTAGCATGTCCTCAGTCCAATTAATGTGTGCTTTACTGGCAGTGTATGCTGGTCTTTGTAATTGCAATGCTACAGGAGTACCAAGCTCTGAGAAGCCCTATTTACCACTCTGTTCTGTCCCCCCAATAATTAAATCAAACTAATCTGAATAAGACAGTGAACCATGAATTATGTTCTTATTGGTGCCTTCTTTGTGAAATGAATCTTGCTAATGGAATTATTCCCATTACCTTGTCTGAGAGCGGTGGGATACCTGGCCTGTCGTTATGCAAATAATCTTGATTTCCATGTGTGACTGCCTTAACATGGGACCATTTCTTCTCTCTCAAACTTTCCAGCTTTTCCAGTGTTTATCATCAGTGCACCAAGTCTCCCTCCCCTAATTCCTTTGTGGCTCTGGAGTTCAAGTTACCTGGACCTGCTGATTCTCCAACATGTTCACCATTGTGCTGTTAATGGACTGGGAAGCCATAGAAACACTCTGTTCTCTTTCTTGCCAGTACAGAAATAATTACTGAATGGTTTTGCTTTCTTCAGTGTATCTCCCAAAAGGAGGTTTCAGATTTCAGTTTTACAAGGAAGTTTTGGAGTCTGGTCCCCGTGCCAAGTTCCCCCATTCATGATGGCTGTTTTTGTCAGGCTCAGCTCTATCTGGGTATGAGGATGTTGGCAAATAGGACTGGCAGAGACTTGCTGTGATATAATCTTGTGGCCTTATGATATAATCCCTTTCACAAACTGTTTAAGCTTAGAAGTGACTGGATTATTTGTTTCTCTGGGAAAGGCTCAGAGAGTGATACTCCTCTGAAAGAAACTTCTTTCCAGTTTCCAGCCTAACCTTATTCATGGCTAGCTTATAAATAATTTGCTGCACCAACTTTTCCTTTTCCTTAAGCATCTTTTCCATGTTTCATAGGTACCCTCATATTGTATAACAGCCATATGATACAACACAATCTTGGATGGGATCAGTTAAGGAGCCAAGGTGTTTCTGTTTCTCCATGTCTAATAGACTCCCAGTTCTTCCAGCCATTCAAGCTACTCTTCTCTGAACTTACTCCATTTTGAATCCTTCTTTCCTTACCTTAGGATGACTAAATGAGGTCTTACTGAGGCATTGTTCAACAATACTGATATTTTCTTTTTTTTCTTTTGCTGTTGATTTTACTTCACTTGATGTGTCCCCCTCTCTTGAATGCCTTACTTCATGCATTTTTTTATTCTTCTTATGGGATGGAGACACTGAGGAAATGGAAAGAAAAGTAAAAATACCAATAAAATAAACCATAGACTGTGATTTCCAAATTCTCCACAGTATCTTAGGGTTGTAATGTGCTTTTCATTGATGTTTCAGCTCTAGTGCAGTTTTGTGTAGTGCTTAGGTGTGTGATGTACATGTGGCCCTTACATTCAAATTCTGGTAAACCCCTACCTGCACATTTAGGTCCTTAAAATGTTTGACCTGAAGCACATGGAGTACCTCTTTAAAAGGATTCACTTAAATACATTTTAAACAATTCCCATGGAGGTCCTACAGTGGGCATGGTGTGCAGCTCTGAGAGCAGTGTAGATGGGATGTGTCAGTAGTGACTAATCATGACTGTATGGAAAGTCTTCAAAGTATTTGGTTAATAAAAGCAACAGTAGACTTTTCCTTAAATAGTCTTATACCAGGAAAAAGCTAATAGTATTTCTCCTAGAAGATTGAAGGGCAGCTCACTGAGAGACTTTGATGCAGAAAAGGAACATGTGTAGGATCCCTGGACTTCTCACCTTTATCTCCTCTGGGAGTTGAGTGACCAATATTTTTGTGGTGTTGGCTCTCCTCCTTTAATATCCTGCTTGTCACCTTACACCTTCAGAATATTATCCTTTGTCCAATCCATCAAGGATCCAGCTTCCCACACATGGAAAGGGAATACCCAAGAAGGTCAGCAGGGAGGAGAGGAGGCAGAGGATGGTCACTACATGAGGAAGACCCATGTGTGCCTCAACTCATCTGCCCCAAGAGGCAACTGAGGACTTTGAGATACATGTCTGTAAAATCATGAAGAGGGTCAGGTCAGAAGAACTGTCTGCTTTTACTGTCACTATGAGATGAAAACAAAGATAAGAGATGCAAATTCAAAACTCACAGAATGAAATGCTTCTTTACACAGTGCCTGAACCCCTAAGCTGTGGGCATGTGTAGGCTAACAGAGTACATGGGGTAAATGTCATGCTACATCTGCATTTTCCTTATTTATTTCTGTAGGTGCCCATTTTTGATTCCTGTTGGCAAGACAATTATGGGCTGCCTAAGCCTTTGGTTGGAGCTGGCATGAATGTTTCCTATCTTTGTGCAGAGTAGGAGCAGGCCTGCTCAGTTGTGTCAGCACTACACCATCAGACACAGTCTATTGACCCACTTCCTTATGGCTCTGCATGGACAGGGAAGCAGGAGAGAGGTTTTAGTGGAACTGTTCCTGTTCCTGGCTCCTGTCCTTGGCAAATCCATATTGCAGCAGGCCTGAGATCAGCTGCATCTCTGATCACAACTGGTGTGCATTGCTATTAATTGTTTTCTCTTTACTTGGCAGTAGTGTGCCAGGGTGGCTGCCCCCCATTCCAACACCATGGCTTTATGTTACAAATAAAACCATTTTGGAAGGAGCTGGTGTTCCAAACAGTGCTACTGCTTTGCTTTCTCCTCCATCCTTGGCTGCACAGTCTCTTACCACCACTCCTCTGCTCTGCCACCTGTCTTACTCTACAGTAAGTTGATTCAGGGATTCAGTCCCCCAGAAATTGTTTCATATATTGTGGGTTTATGGTTCCCAAGGGTTAGCACCACAACGTGGTTCACAGTGAGGTCAGAGTACTCTTAATGGTCCAAGGGAACAGTGGGAGGGGATGGGAAAGGGGAACAGGAGTACACTTTCCATGAGCTGCTGCTAGTTTGACTCTGCATAATGAACTCTTTAGCCCAGAAAACTCTGAGTTTACACCTCTGTCCATATCACTTCACTGTGGAGCCAAATTTGCATATTATAGTCCTTTGAAAGATGATTTTGAGAAAAAAAAGATGGATCTTTTCCTGTGTTTTCAGCTCAGTCATTAATTTCTTAGAAACAAAAACCATTGTTAGTCACATCTGCATGAAAAACATAGAGAAGCCAACATTATTTTAACATATGACTGTTGTTAATGGGGATAAAATAATTAACCAGCCTGTAATTAAATTTATGGCAGTATTTTTCAAAACAGAAAATCAAAACTATGCTTGCATTACATTATTTATATAAAGCCCCTGCTCTAATAATATTAGGCATCTAATAGCAATTTCAAGCATTTAATTAGACTAATTCTTCAAGTTAATACATCATCTTGCACTTCAAATTATCTTTATGCTCTTTACAAATAGCTACTAATTAAGCCTTATGCTACTCCTGCCAAGTCAGTTAATAGTATTATGCCAGGGATGTGAGGTCCAAAGGGGTTTGTTCGACTGTTTCCCCTCCTGTCATGCTTCCCAGAGGAGGCAAAGGTTTGCTCCAACATTATGCTCCTCTGCCTGATGCTGAAGGTAATGACAGGGAGCTGGGCCCTGGAGGAGAGTGACCAAATTATGCTGAAAAAGTCTGTGGTGACAAGCTGGGAGTGCTTGGACTCAGTGAGAAATAGTTTGGAACAGCTGATATTTGGGATTCTGATCACCTGGAGGTGGACACTGTTGGGACTCAGAATTTCAGAAACACTTGAGTACTTACTTTTAGCTGGTGTAAGACAGAAAAGGGGAGTGGGAGGAAGAGCAAACAGCACAGAGCAAGGTCAGGACTGCTGGTGGTGTCTGTGATGCACTCGGACAGAACCAGGGTGTGATGAACTGGCAGCTGGCAGCCAATTCTGCCAGCTTGGCATAGACACCAGCTTGGTGACATGCTCCAGGACATACCTGTTCCCCTGCCAGCCAGGAAAAGCTTTACATGGCACCATGAATAGGGTTCCTTACACGGGGGTTTTTTTTGTGTCATCAACCATTTCTCACATTTCTCCTGTTTTCCCTCCTCTTGCCCAGAAGCCTCCTCTCAAGCCACGCTCTGCTTGAGGGCATGGTCATTTTCCTGCCCTTAACACAGGGCACAAGGGCCAGAGAGGCCCAGAGAAGCCACAGTGGCTTCCTCAACACCTGAGTGTGTGCAGAAACACCAGAGCTTTGGGGAACATTCCCAGCAAGGGGTAACCAGTCTAGGTCTGACCTTGTCCTCACCATGGGGAGATGGAAACTCATGTCTTCCCCTTGCCAGGAGCATTTTGTACCATTGCAGCATTGGACAAAACATAAAGTTAGACCAGGAGAGAGGAGGGTTGAGCCCCAGTCTTTTGCCTTGTTGCAGCCAAGCAAAACACTTCTCACTCCTGTTTCACAACACCTACGTTTTAAGCAGCATTATCTCTGTTCTGCTACTCATCCCTTCCCAGGGAAGCACCCTGCTCTGAAACCTGAATGCACAAAGGTTTTTAAAGGCCAAAGCTCAATATCTTTCACTGTCCCAGCTCTATGTAGGTTTGAGATAGAGCCAAAGAAGTCTGAATTATGCAGTTTTGAGCCCCCCCAAAAATCTTGATCTCTTCCAGCACCTGCAGGTGTTTGACTCTGCACTGCCAAATCAATTTGACTGTGAAACTACTGCTGTACCTTGCTGGACTGGCACAGGATATAATGAATGCTTACCAAAAGTACAAAGATGATTTGATGGAGGGCACTTGTGAAGGATAAAGTGATATGTAACCTGCAAAACAAGTTTAATGAAATGCTTTTAATTGCTCTAAGTTATGTAACCACATTAAAACCGTGGCATCAACACCAAACACTGAAGATAAGCTATGATTTTTCAAGCTGGGATAGTCAAAAAGTGCTAAGAATTTGTCTTACATTACTGCATATGCAGACAACTAATCAATTGCTGATTTTTATAGTAAAAAAGTCACTGCAGTTTGATAATTACTCTATGTGTTGTTATTTAGAACACAATTCTCCACTTTTTCTTCATCACAGAGAGGAAGAGGATGGAGTAAAATACTGTCCTTCTCTCCACTAACCTGCCTGAGCCAGAGCTTTCCCTCTTCCCATGAATGAGGGACTGAGTGACCCCATACTGTATTGATTGACTCTAAACAGAGATCCCTGATGACCTACACTTCCCCTCTTCTTAGAAATCCTCACAGATAGACAACTCTATTTGCAATCTTTCATCTCACTGGTAAAATTTTTCCATACTTGGATTAGATTGATTTGCATTGATGAGATATGAGATGATGGGGGGGTTTAAAATTTCTTTTCAGGAAGTAACTTTCTCAGGCCAAATTTTGGTCTCATTGTCTAAATCCACATTCTGTAGTCTGTTCAAAACTTAACACTGTGTTGGTTACATGAACATCCTCTAACAAAAGGCTGCTGATCTTCATTATTACTACCAAGACGTAATGGCCACATAAAATCACTTCGCCATCTAGTGAGATATGGAAGGAGTCCTCATGTGCTGAAGCTGTGGTTAGAGATGAGCTCTCTCTGCCCTGTGACAGTTTAATTTAAAAGCAGGAAGTTCCTCAGAATAACCATCTCCTAGTCCCAGCTGAGAGCTGGCTGATAAAACCACTGTGAAATATTTAACTGTGCATAGTAGCAGAAGATTAAGAACAGATGTGATCTAGAAAATCAGCTACACCTAGAGCAAACACAAACCTCTGCCCAGCATCCCTGGCTCCAGCAACATCTGGCACATTGTGCCTGGCTGGCAAGGACTCTGCCTGGCACCTCTGCACCTTGTCCTGCTGCTGCTCTCTCCCTGCTGGCACATGGGAAGAGCTGATTTTTTTCCCTTTTCTCAGGAGCTGCCTTTATATCTGATTGAATCATGTAACCATGGAATGGTTTGTGTTGGAAGGGACCTTAGAAATCATCCAGTTCCAGCCCCCTCACCACAGGCAGGGACAGCTTCCACTGTCAGGGATATGCCAGTGATATAAATACCCCCAGCCAAATCCTGCTGCCTGAGAACACAGAGGTCACAACACTGCTGTTCTCACCCAGGGACACAGGAAAAGCTTGTGTTGACCGACAGTGCAGTCTCAGACCCCCTTTGCTACACATCTCAAGGACCTTCTGAGACCAAAATTTGCCTTTCTTCATTAGGAGTTGGACTCTATGATTCTTCCAATTCAGCATATTATGTGATTCTATGATTAAAATGGGTTATTTAAAAGGCAGTGGCCACAGAGTGGCTCAGCTGACAGGTACAGTATGGCATTTGCAAAGTGGCCAAGGCATATTTGGGTTCCAGACTTAGTTTAGGTATTTGCTGCCTGCAGCTGAGCACTTGGATTATCCTTCTCTCCATGTGACCTACAGCACTGCAAAGCAAAAAACCTTTTTATGGAGCCCATTTTGGTGCCAACTGGAGCTCCTGGGGGGCTTCCAGGAATGTATTTCATGTGTGCAGTGGTGACCTGGGCTGCTGCATCCCAGAATGGGTCTCAGCCCTGTGTGTGAGTTGGGGCAGGGTGTGGGGGACAGCCAGCCCTCTGGGTCAGACCATGGCTGGCTGCAGGACGTGGCTATCTGACCCACTGAAGACCAGCCTTGGTTAGATGTGAATATGAACTGCCTCAAAACAGGGAAGTGTTTGGAATTGAAACATCATTTTAGGCTCGTTACAGGAACTGGGCAGAATGTGGATGCACAAACACACATAATAGTTTCTCAAAAGACATGACTCTACTTTCCAAGTGGACAATTACCAGAGTTTTCCAGGTACTGACAACTCAGCTTTCACTGATTCCAGCTGCAACATTTCTGACAATATAATTTACTTTTATCTGGGTGCCTTGTAAAGGGGTTCAGGAGTGTGAATTTTGGTCCTGGGCTTTGAAGCTTCATCCAGTCACAATATTTCTCTGCTCCCTGGCTCTAATTCCATGGCCTTGTGCTTTGGATTTACATTACTTTCCCTACATTTCATTATCTTTTTGGTGTTACCCAGCAGATATTTTTATATTTACTTATGAGTGTCAAGTGTTTTCACAATAAATTCAAGGGGGAAAAAGTGAGAGTAATTCCTTTGCACAGAGACTACAGTCACTCAGGCAATTCTTTCCCTCCTTAGGACCAAGTGAATGGGAATGGGGTGTTTTTGGTTGCTGTTCAGAGGTGGCTGCCTGTCTCTGACTCATTGCATGCAGTTTTACCTACAGCCACTGAAACACTCTGAGTCACAAGGAGAGGCACAGCAGCTGACAGTGAAAGGTAATCACACAAAGGATATTGCAGCCATGAAGGCACTTCAGGCACTGCTCCTGGTGGACAGCAGCAGCGGGGCACAAATACATCTATGTAGTTCTTAATTAACTACAAAAAGTGCCTGGGTCCCTTTTCCCCCCTCTGTCTTTTATTTCCCAGACCATAAACCAAATCTTCAGCAGGTATAAACTGGCACAGGCTTTCTGACTTCAAAGGAGCTGAGTCGATTTGAACCAACAAAGATTCTGGTGCCATATGGCCCTAATTATGTTAATGTGAGGCCCAAAGGATGCAGTGTAATAATAAAAAGGAAATACTGTGTGATCCATCATCACTTTGGCACTCAAGGCAGGACTTTCAAAGGTATTTAGGCACCAAAAGAAGCAGACAGGTGCGTCAAAGATTTTCTGTGTTCCATTTCCCCACGATAAAAATTTATTTCCTCTCTATCCCAAGCCAGGCTTGAGAGCCCCTGAAAAGAGGGTAGAAATATTTTATTTTTATCACCATGGAAATAAGAGGGGTCTTTCCAAGGTGGACCTCTAACTATTTTGTTTCTAGACCTCTCTGAGTGCTTGGCAGGGTCCCATTGCTGGCAGTGCCTGCAGACACTCCAAGGGTCCAGGTGAGGCGGCTGCCAGGCATCGCTGGAGGGAACCTTTGGCACCAGGTAAGGATCTCCAGAGGAGGAATGACTCCAACCAGGCTCACTCGCCCCAGGGAGTGTCAGCAAAGCCACGGTGCCCCATCAGCACAGCTCCTTGCAGTGCCATCCCAGCATATGGGGCTGCAGGAGGATATGGGGAGGACAAGTGCAACTTGTTCCTGTCCTCGGCAGATGGAAGCCAACTGCACCCTGAGCTCCCCCAGGCCCATCGCTGTGGAAACCTTCAACAGCACAGAAACCGCCTTTGATTTTAAATCCAATCAACAACCGCTGTTGGTCTTGGACGTTTATATCACATTTTCTTCATATTTTCCATCTCATGGATGACTAAAAACAAATTATTGCATTAAGGTGTTTGAAGTTAGGATGCTCTGTGCAGCAGTTGTTTGTTTCTAAGTCCTTGACAAGAATTTCCTGTTGATCTGGTTTTACGTTGTCTTCACCTAAAACAAATTTTCTCCAGGGACTGAACTAGTCCCTTAATAGTTTTTAAAGGGTTCTTCCATCTCAGGCTCCTTTCTAAAAGCCTTGTAATCTTTGGCCTGCCAGGGAATGAAGCAAGATTGCTGAAACCATATCCAGGTTGCCCTAAGGGAGTGGGAAACATTGCTTAATAAGGCAAGAGCTACATCCCACATGATAATTGTCACAGTCATCTTTCATTGTTCTGATGCCTTTATATTGGTGCTGTCTGTAGTGTACTCGGGAGTGATGCAATGCTGATGCTGTAATAACCTGGTAAGCAGTTGGATAGAGTCCCTTTAGAAAACAAAAGGTCACCATTTCACAGAGTTCCCAGCATGAATATGTGTTTATTGATGGCTTGCATTTTGTATAATTTTGCTCTTTAGCTAGTTTACTGTTCAGCTTACTCAGTCCCGGGGCACGGATGTACTCATGGTGTGGTGCTGCTGTCCTTCTAAAGAGCTTGCAGTACCTGATGCTTTTGCTGTAATTCCCAGGGCTGGCCAGGAAATGTGGAAAGTGAAGAGGAAGGTAAACCAAATGCCTGAGTGTGGGAATAAGCCTTAAGTCTCTACTCTGCCTGACCCAAACAGTTAATAGATATAGGGCTCCTGAAAGCTTGTAGATGCTTCTCTGCTCTGTTAGTCTGCAATGGGCCTCTTTAAATTTAATCAGAATATTTTTTTTTTTTTACTGTTAAAAACAACTCCCAAGTTGGGTTTGATCAAACCCAACATATTTCTGAAAAAAAAATGGATTTTGTGTTTTGACATTTCCTGGTGAAAAGACTTTTGCTGCTGAGATCCCAGATCAGTTCTGGGCAGCTGCAGTGCAACACAAGGGACACTGAGTCAGAAGGTGATCCCTTTTTCCTGCATGTAGAAGGTACAAACAGTCCTGTCACCTGGTTGCAATAGAGCCATTCCAATACTAAACCAAGAAATTATGGATGACGCCCTACAAGATAAAATATCCAAAAGATATTGTCAAAATTTATTCTGCTTTAAATGACATGAGCTCTTATGATTTTAATTTCAGCAAATGAAGGTTTACAAGATGAAACCCCAGTCCTGCACATTTTTGTGATTTTAACTAATGTCACACATGTAAGCAATGTTTTCCCTTTGACTCAAGTTATTTATTGGCATAAATATTTGTGAGATAAGAACATTAACACCTAACTAACATGTTTTAGCATAAAATAGCAATAACTCATATGCAAGTCTCGATAGTTTCTGTATTTTTCTATAAAATACCTGGAGTTCCTATATACTGTGCAGCAGGGAGCAACACAAATCTGCTTTTAAAAATTCACAGGACTTGTTGATTCATACGCAGCTGAGAAAAAATGTGGAAAAAAATATTTATTGCAAATTCCTCAAATATTTACCAGGTGAAACATCAATAGCAAGACCTTAAATAGACTCTTAATTCCACAGTGAGGTATTTAAACAGTGTTCTGAATTTCAAACACACTGGGAAATAACACTGCTTATTGACACCTTTTCTGAAGACCAAACAACAGACTTTCGCTCCTGCTGTAGAAGAAAACCTATATTCAGGCATTCAGTTGCAACATTTTCATTGCTACTTCTCTTATGTGACATTTCATCCTTGTGTTTGGGTAGAGGATGTTCATCTAATTAGTACAAATGCATTGCAGCACACAGGTATTGTGTTGTCATTAGCTCACAAGCCTTCTTATGTTTATAAAATGCTCTGAATATTTACTGGGGACCTGGATAATGCTGGTTGACTGTCACAGAGCATAAGAGTATGCAAAAGTCTCTTGCGTTTCCCATATTTTGCAAACATTTTCTTTTCCTCTTCTTAAGTCATAATCTCTGCAGAGAGCTCTGTGATGAAATCCTGAGTAAGATTAGGATAAAGGATTTATTATGATTCATTCAGAATAGGGGTAACTGTGTGAACTTCAACTAAAACATGAAGGTTTTTCCCCAGCATATACTTTTGTCAAAAATCTGGCACTGCTTTCCCACTTTCCTCAGAGCTCCTGAGATTTTTAAACCATGTGGACCCAATTCCAGGTATCTCTAATATCAGCATGAAACTGGGGTTGAATCCAGACAAAACACAAGAATTTCACTTTTAGCCCTGCTGCTGGAAAAACAAGAGATTTGATCTTTTATTGGAAATCACATGGATCAGGCCTTCAAATCAGACACTTGGAAATGGCTGTGACTGAAGTGAGATGTAAAAGGCTGGAAGGAGTCTATAAGATGAGGAGGCTTCACTCTAGCCACCACATTATGCAATTTCCCTCACAAAAGTATTAATTATCATGTAAAATAAGCTGAAGGTTTTGCCCCTGCAGTCTTACTGCTCACTACAAGAGAGCTCAGGGATGGTTGCACTCAACCAGGTGGGATCAGACATCTACCCAGCCTCAATCCCATCCCTGTCCCTGTCCCATCCGGTCCAGGCAGACCATGGGATTGGGGCTAAGAGATGTCCAGCCCACCCACGGTGCTCTCCCAACATCTCTCACTCAAAGCACAGGCTTTCTGCACCAGAGGGAGGGACTTTGCATTTCATACCCACATGGGCTTTTATCTGGCACAAATTCATTCGTTTGAAATCATGTGAAGGCTTACCATTTATACAGTCCCATGGAAATTATGGGGATTTTTTGGCTTAAAGGCACCTTGTTCAAGTATCTGCTGCTTGGCCCCTTCCCCTTCTACAGCATTCTGGGGAAAAATTGGCAAAGCTCCTCTTTGTAGATACCAAACATGAGCTTATAAAGCATCAAGACATGATTTCTACATTTACAAGCCCAAAGGAAAAAGTAAAAATAACCTAAGGAATATTGAAGGGATGCTGCAGAGCACTGTGAGGAGCCCACTTGATGCCATCACATGGAATGCCAGGAGCCCATGGAAGGGCAGGCACTGTGCAGGTCACTTGCTCCAGGTGAACTGGCATGGGCAGAGGTGCAGCCCCAGCCCAGACAGCCGCAGAGAGAGAGCGGTGAGACCTGCCGGGGGGGACAGCAGCAGCAGAGCTCCTCAAACACAGCAAATCAAAGGCCTGGAGAAGTCAGGAGGAGTTATTTATGTGGAGGGGTAATGTTAGCTGGAGCATAATTGCTTTCGGGCTGCTCTTAAACCGTTGCTTTCAGGTTGACCTCTCCTGGTTCATCTGGAGCTGCTCTGCCACTTCATTAGTTGCTATTAGTAACTGTAGCCTGCAGCCATGGGGCAAAGGAGCAGGGGGAGAAATAAAACACGGGAAGAGGCAGGGATGGGAGGGCTCTGCTCGGGAGGGTCTGCTGCAGTGAGGCCTCTGCTGGAACGTGGCTCGTCCCTCTGCAGAGCAGAGCCATTGCAGACTGACCTGTGGTTGTGCCAGAGCTGAGGTGGAGGGATTAAAGTGGTGCAGGCTCACCATAAGCCACCAAGTGTAAATGGACGTGGTGGAGGTAGTTTAGGAGAGTAAATGGCAATTTTGGAGAGCTCAGAGGACTCAGAGATGTGGGAGTAGCACCTGGGACCTTTCAGTGGTTGTTTCTTCTGTCGCAGAGGTAAAGCCCTGGTACCACACTGGAACCAGGTGTGGGCTGAACATTCCCCAGCAAATTGCAGCTTTCAACCTTCAGGATCATGGATAATGGTAAGTGCCAGTTGCCACCAAGATGGAGATGTCATTTGGTTTCCCAGGTGTCTGAATACTTGTGTGAGGAACCTCCAGCGGCTGAGTCTGGCCTGGCTGGATTGAGGAACAGCTCCTCCAGGAGGATTTCATCGTTCTGAGTTAGTTTGATGTGCTGATGTGCCATGTGGTTTAATGGAGAGGCTTGAAACAGAGCTTTGCTGAACAGATTTAGAAAATCCCTGATTTTGGAGCAGCTGGAGGCTGGAAAAGTACTTGGAGACACACTGTGTACAGTCAGTGAGTTTTTGCTCTTCCCTGGGTGTCTGCTTAATACAACTATTCGAATTTTTAATTTAAGAGAACGGAAAAGAGAGGAGGGAGGAAGGAGGGGGAGCAGCACCAGTCTGCCCCTGTGTCCATCCCCAAAGTTCTCCACCGTGAAGCACACAGTGTTGTGTGATGGAAAACCAGCAGACAGCCTTGACCTGAACGTCTTCGGGCAGGCTGCGGTGGGAGGGACAGGGTGACACCTCCACAGTGACAGCAAAGGAGGTGCAAAAGCAGCAGCGCCCCAGGCAGTTGTGTCAAGCCCCAGGTGGACATAGAAAGCCCCTGTGATCGATTGAAAGGTGATAAGGATGTCTCAGCATGCTCCTTCATTGCCAGCTGGAGGGGGAATTGGATTTGCCTCTGAACGGGAAAAAGAAATGTAGCGATATTCCCCAGGAGGACTCTCTTTCCATTACTTCTGTAAGTTACCTAAAAACCCCAGTCTCTAATGCAAGCAGCAAGCACTGCCATTATAAATAAAGTGGCACTAGTTCTACTACAGGAAAGTGTGTTAGCATTATATTGCTCCAGCATGCAACTTAAATGCTCTTTAACACTTTCCCAAAGTGTTTCCCATATCTTTTAAGCAAAACAGACTCTCCAATTTCCAAGTTCATCTCCCTACAGCTAAAGCAGTAGCAGTTTAATTGGGAAGTGTAAGCATGTGTGTGCTTCTGTGCATGTATACATGACCCTCTAATATTTTTTTTCCATATAAGAAGATTTTAAAATAAATATTTTGTGCCTGGATAAGGGGGGAAAAAAGAAAGTAATTTATTTACTGAACTTGTAAAGCTGTAGGTTCCCAGGGAGAGGAGCTCAGAGTCTTCAGAGGCTTCCCAAATCAAATTGTTAAGCTTTTTTTTTTTTATTTTCATGCCTCCTAATTGCTCTGTGCAGCTGGTTTTATTTTAGAGGTTAGTATTTTAAAGTTGAAATGAGGACATATTGCAAACTTTGCCCCACTGTTCACTGTGCTATGTACTCTGCACAGCAGCTCAGACTGTTAATCATAGGTGAGGGTTAACAAAGCCAAACTGATGCAACTGCAGGGAGACATGGGGATACAGCCAGACAGAGCAGTTCAGAGCTGTAAACAAAGACACTGTCCCAGTGAAGGACATGCATATTGCAAAATATGTTAGCTCAGGGCATCTCTTTGCATTGCATTGTGAGGAATACATGCAGAAGTCCTGCTGCAGGTAAGGAAACCCTCCAGTGCCATCAGGATCACATGGCTGCCTTGTTTGCTCTGTCTGGGGGAAGATCTGGACAGGCTCTTCAGGCAGGGTCAGGGGGTCTCCATCATGGGTCTGGTTTGGTGCCAAGGAGTGTGAGTGGGGCAGACACTGAACACACAACCCTCGACCTTCTGAAGGCTCTTCCCAGGCACTGATCCTGCCCCCAGTCCATGCCCTGCCAGTGCAGGTGCTCCCTGCACTGCAGAGGTGTCTGAACAGGTTGGTGTCAGTGAGAGCTGGTCTGTGCTTCCCAGGTGAGATGCTTAATGATCCAAATATTATCCAAACTACTCGAACACATACACCACCTTGAGAGAAAGCTAGGGAAGTGCCTTTCCAACTTCATCTTAGGCATCAGAGGGCACCAAATGTCAGATGTTTGGGCTTCTGTTTTCATATGACTCCTGTAATTTCTGGTAAATAGATTCAACAAACAACTCAGTCAGCAGCAGCAAAGTTCACATACAGCTTTCCCTTCATACGTTCCCTCCTTCCCACCCACTGCTTGAAATTGTGTCAATACATAAACTGATTACAGGGTTAAAACAAAAATAAATGATTTGTCCTTCATCAAGACAGTTCATATTGCACATGACCTAGGTGTGGCATAATGAGGCTGCTGCAAGACAACCCGAATCCAAAACCATTTCACCAGCCCAGCCAGTCGTGCTTGCTCAGGTTGAAGGTGGCAATGCTGCTACCACTTCCAACAGGCTGCTTCTCCCTTGGGAAAATGTTAGATTAGGAGGACCAAGGGTGTGGAGCAGCATTCCCAGCTCTGTTTAGCATTGTCCATGGAATGGGTAATGTAAAAGGAATGAGAGGAATCGTGTCTTCTGGCAGAATTAATCCCTTGAGGATTTGCAGTCTGTAAGCAAGGTCTGGCTGGGCCATATAGAAGGCAAAAGGAAGCATTTAGCTGGGAGCTGAAACTTTCAATTTAGGAAAAAAAAGTTTATTTCATTCTATTTGCTTGCACATAGGGGAAAATAAAAAAAAAATTTAAAAAAACCCCAAAAACAAAACACCAAAACCAAAGGTTACCTTGGGAATTTAGAAGAGGAAACAGCTATCAATTTTTTTCCAAGCCTCAAGGGCCTAAAAGACTAAGAATTTTCAGTATCTAGACCCCTTTCACTAAACATGTCTGCCACTGTTTTCAGGGCAAATGCAATGTAAGCAAATTCTGGGCTTAAAAAACAACCCAAGAATAATTGAGTTAAAAAATCCAAATTCCTACCTGAGGGGAAATGTTTTGAAGGGTAGTTTGTTGTTCTTGAACTTGCTAGTAAATTACATTGTCCATTGTCAAAAAGGTTGTTAGCAGCCACTGGGTAGGTGGATTACATATCTTTAGTATCTAGCCTGTAAAATAATTTGTTATCAAAAAGGCTGATATTTTTCTCTCCTGCTCAAAGCTTCTATGAGAAATGACTCATGGTTGCTGTTCCCCACAGCAGGGACTTGGAAGAAGGGACCCTGGAAAGGCTCTTGCTGCCCTCAGCAGAGAAATGAACTTCCCAATTCTGAGACATGTTAAGCGACAGCCAAGGTAGAGCTGTTGCCTCTTAACCTTTTCTTGTATTAAAAATATCTTTTTGACTTAACACCATTATCATCTTCCACTGAGGGCCACTTGACACATGCTTCTGGAGAAAAAAGCTGGCTTCTCCTAACGGTTTCTGCCCTGTGGAGAAAATCAGAAAATAATTGATCCTTGCATCTAGACCTTCTCTGAGTTTTCCCACTGTGCTTCCCACCTTGCTGACACCAACAATCCCAGCAGAGACAATCCTGTACCACCCCACCTTCACAAAGTGATTACTTGAGAAAAACCTCCATCTTTTGATTGTACCAGTATGACAGAAGTGATGTCCAAGAGGTTGGAGGGAGTTGACAAGAGAGAGTTGGGGTCATGTTATTACTAATTCCCCCCTGGGCCATGTGCAGAACTTGGAGGGGATTGCTGCTCCACCCTTCACTTACTTTCCTTTAGCACTCATTAATCTCATTAACCTGCCAGTGGCTTGGATAGGGATTTTCCCACTCTGGATGTCCACAAGGACCATTAATAACTTGTCATATCTGGGAGGCTGGCTCCAGACTCCAGTACAGGCTCAATGTGATTTATGCTGATGACCAGTAAAGGAAAAAACTGTCACAGGCATTACATTTTTTTTCAATAGCATATTTGGGAGTGTAGTAAGTATTATTATAGCAGCTGCAGGATTGCTCTCTTCCTCCAGTGAAAACTCTTCTAGTAAAACATTAATTTGAGAAATCAAAAGCAAGGGTTCAAACAGAGCCCGCTTCCTGGTTCAAAGCCTAGTTCAGACCTAGATCTATAAACCTCCAGAATTTGTTACAAGGGAAGACCTAAATTTCTCAGTAATGCCTGAATGTTACAGTAAAGAAAATGTTAGTGGAACATTTTAAATAAATGTTGAGCATTTCCAGGAAGTGAAAGTGTTTGTTGCTAAATTGCAGTGATCTCTCTAACATACACCAAAAGATTTTCTAATCAAAATACGATCTTGAGCAAGCAAAATACTGCTTCTTCATAATATATAATTTATCTTGGTAAAGATTAAAAAAAAAACCAAAACAAATCTGCTACAGACTATGACTGGCAAGGTTTAAATTCTCCTCTCAGATATGTCAGTGCAAATCTGATTATAACACTACTGCTGGTAACATTACTCTACATTTGGACTGGTACAACTTGAGATTGATGTCTTGAAGTAAACATGTCCCTGTGATTTCAAATACCCTTTACCACTCACTGAGGTATGCAAACTATCATTAGCAGAACACAGACATGCCTCTTTGGAATGAGAAAAGGCCTATTATATGAAAATAATAAAGCCAAGGTATAAGTGAAAAGGAATTTAGTTGGAGGGCAAGTAAAGGTTCTTAGTGTTCCCCCCAATCTGCAGATATAAATCTCTTCCTGTACCTCAGACTTCATGTACTCCAAGCTTTCTTCTGAGAAGCAAGGGGAGTTTTCTATCATTAGTAGCTGTCTTAAAAAATGTTTCTATGCTTTTAGATGAAAAATGTAAGCCATGAGTTATATTATGCAATTTCTATCATAAAATCTCCATTAATAAACCTGTCTAATCAAGTACTCAGCTATTTAGTAAACAACTGCTTTGAATGGTGATGGCTTTATGGTTTATATAGATGTTTAGAAGAAATGGCATGATTACTATAAATATTAATATAATATAATATAATATAATATAATATAATATAATATAATATAATATAATATAATATAATATA
>VZUI01036678.1:0-45730 GCA_013401135.1 Cettia cetti | reverse complement strand
AGAAAGAAAGAAAGAAAGAAAGAAAGAAAGAAAGAAAGAAAGAAAGAAAGAAAGAAAGAAAGAAAGAAAGAAAGAAAGATTTCCAGGAATAAATGTCTATTTTAAAATGCATGAGAAAAAATCAGTTGACAATAAAGGAATTCTTATAAGTATTGAGCTGAATTCTGCTGAACTCCCATTTAAAAAAAAAAAAAAAGTACTGCTACAAATGAAGATAAAGAAATCTAAAGCTGAAGCAAAATAAATGCTTGCTATGTCACTCTTTCTTCCTAGTCATGTAGAAGAGAATTTTGGGGTGGATGCTCCATACGGAAACAATGAAATGTGTGATAAATAAAGATATAGACGTATGCATTATTTGATGGATTATTCAGTAATGAATGCATGGGGAATTTGGGTAGAGAAATAAATTAATTCCATATGTAGAGTACTGCACAGAATGGAAATATAATGCAAGCAGGATTTGTAGAGGAAATTACAATTTACATGCAGTTTCTGTGAGGAAGAAAAGGGGCAGAAGGTAAAGAAGGCACCTAAATCACCCATCAGGCCATGCACTTTCTCCCTCAATCAAGAGAAAATAGTTGTAGCTCCCAAAACTGTCACTCTTTGCTACTGAGAGAGCATTAGGTGAAGTCTGTTATTCATCAGAGTAAGTGTGAATTAAACTTGTGTGTGAGTATATGTTACATGGGTGAACTGAACAGTAGAGCTTGCCCGCAAGGGTTTTGCTACTGAAGATTTAATTTTGATGCTCTACATTCTTTACTACCACCAAGTAAAGAATTAGATATAATGATTACACCATGGACATACACACTGTGCAAAAGTAAATAGATCTATACTGCTGTGAATCAAAACAGTCTACAATTCTGCCAAAATGATAGGAAGCATTTTCCAACTAGATTGCCACTTTTCTTTGTGGTGCTGTGGGCTCACACGCTCCCTCAGCAGGATTCATTTTGAAGATGGAGAGGTTTGACTAAGTGATTTGATTAAAAGTGATTAAAATCAAAGCTATTTCTTCCTCTGTAGCAGGTGGAGTTTCATAGCAAATGGCTTCATAGAAACATGGGTTTATTTCATTTCATTTGACCTCCTCTCTCATGCACTGGATTAGAAATGAAAATGAATCTCAAAACAAATCTCCAAAGAACTGCCATGACCTGTACAGTTTCACCTCACAGTATGCCCAAGGAAGCTTGAAGATCTCCATTTTGCCCTACTGTAGTTATCTTTGAAAACTGATTCTTTCCTGTGGGAAGCAGATTTTATTTATTCCCTGTAGGATTCAACCATCTTTCTTCATCTATTGTTACTAACTCAACTCAATTCAATTTGTTTAGTTACAGATATTTTGCAGCAGAAATTGCAATTAAATGTAGGAAGCTTACGTGATATAATACAGCTTTCCCCCATATGAATAAAAAAATGTTCAGAAGATTTTGGCATTGCTGATTTTGAAGCTGAACAATTGTTTTACTCTTGCACAAGATTGACAGTATATGCCCAAATTATATCTTCTTCTTATGTGCATAAATATTCTTAAAACTAAGGTGTTATAGGCTTGGTGCAACTATTACTGAAACATGGAACCTCAAGAAGTTGCAAGGAGTTTGGTAAAGAGACACAGAAATGACTGATAATGTAGATCTTTCCTGCTGTAGAGATACAAAGCTTTATTTCTTCAGTCTGTCAAAGAAAAGGTGAAAGAAACAACTTGATCAGAACCTGTAAATGCTGAGGCTGAAGGTCTCTGCTTGCAGAGGGCTCTTTCTACCTTCAAAGAGTGAACAAAATTCAGTATCTATATCCAGAAAAAATTTAAGTAGAAATGGCATAATGTTCTAAACACTGGAAATAATAAACTACAAGAAGTTTTTACCTAAGGAAGTAATAGCCATCACTGGGAACGCTATACTTGATATCTTTCTAATCTTTCTAAAGACTACATTTCATTACAAATGCATTGAAAGCAGTGAAGTTATAGCTTCCATTTTATGAAGAAATTCAAGTTAAATTATCATTGTGTGTCTTCTAGTCTAAAAAAAAAAGCAAATCTATGGGCAAACAAAAGAACAGGTGGCAGTTATAAGAACAGACAAATCAGAGAAAAAATTAGGCAAGCCAAGCCAAACCATTGTGAATTCCTCTTGTTGATTATTCAGGCCACATGTTCTCTTTTCAAAATTTGCCAAATCATTTGTGCTCACATAGGAGCCCATCACATTCAAATAGATCACATTTTTTCACTCATAAAGTAACCACCTTTTGAACTGTTAAAGTGATGTTTACTCAACAGAAAAGACAAAAGTACCTCCCCAGTAGAGAAGTGCATCAGGCTAAAAATGAGTAAGACCCCTCTGTTTCTGAAAGCAGCATGCCTGGGAGCCAGATTAGCCAAGGCACATCCAGCTTCAGCCCAAAGAGCCAATGGTTGTGTCCTTATGTGCTGGATGGAGCCAGACATCAGCACAAGTCACAAGCAAAACTTACATCTCCACATCCCTTAGCTGTGTTGTTATCTCAGTCTGCCAAGGGTGTATGAGGGAAGAAAGATGGAACAGACTGGGGATGTTTCAAGCTGTCACCTTTCACACAGTTATTCAGCTCCCAGGTGCCTGTACATGCTGCCACTGCTGGGGAGCTGCTTGGCAAAGTTGCTGCTCTGGGAAATAGTACTAGGTACTACTGGTAAAGACAGGATCAACTACAGGTCTACCTTCATCTGAAACACAAGCATGAAGACATTCTTAAGATACTCAAAGCAGAGAAATAACCTAAACTCATGACTCCACTCAAAACACTCCCCCCCCCCCCCCCCCCATGCACATTAGTAACAGTATTATTTCAAAGGAAATATATATCCCTATATATTTTTTTGAATTTATTTTGTGCATTTCCTCCAAATACTGACTTTGGTGTTGCTCTCTCGATGCAGCTGCATGCAGGACCACAGCAGGTTAAAGCTGCCCCAGCTGCCTCTGGTGAGCAAGCAGGGACTCCAGGAGGCTGAGGACTGCAGCCTGCTTGCTCAGAGAAGCTGATTGTCAAGCAAGGGATAATTTTTAAATCTTGATTTGTTTTTCCAAAGGCCTTTTACTACTGAACAGACCACACTACCTCAGTTATTTTACCAATCTCTGTTTCACCACCTGCCTGTGCCATGGCCACTGGATGAGTGGAAAATGACAGACTTATGTATGCATTCAACATGTAACAAAAAGGGACAAACCCCAAGTAGGACTTGGGAAAAGGCATATTCAAAAAGCATTCAGAATTGTTGAACACAGGCAAATGGGGAAATCTACATTTGCTTTTGTCAAACCAAAGGAGCATATGAATAAATTGTTTACTTTCAGGACCCGGTTCTGCTTTCCCTAAAATCATAAATAAAAAAGACCAAGCATTTATGTTTATATATGCAAATATAAATTATATTATATATATATAAATCAATCCTCCAAATGGTCACCCCTCCACATGTTGCCATGTATCCTTAGGAAGAAAGGAAGGAAGGAATACCATTGTTGTATCCAGGTAAATGATGTGGGCTTTCTATAATGGTGGAAAAAACCCTGCTGGTTTGCAGAAAATGTCATCACATGTATTCTGAACTTTTACATCTTTAGCAAATGGTTGCTTTTCATCAATGCATTTCTCCAACATGTTCAGACTAAGAAAATAATAACAATTATGTTGAAATAGAGGGAATGGAGGGAATTCAAGGAATAGAATATCTGAAAGTTCTGTAATGGAGAGAATGTCTCTGTATGAATAGCCTCAGTAGAGATCAATTTGTCAAAACCCAAGAATGACATTCAAGGTATTTAGAAAGACTATAAAGATGTTTTATGAAGATGGCAAAGGGAAAAAAAATACCTCTCTCTTATGAGGGAGTTCAACTTAGAATTTCAAATTAACTTATTGTATGATGCATTATTTAATAAATGTTAGCATTAATTTTTGAAGAGTTCAATTTGCATAGTATTACTGGGCCAAATGGTTGATGAGGTTCACAATTAAAGAAAGATGCACCATTCTTTTGGCTAAAAAAGAAATATCAAACGAATTCAAACTCTCATCATTGCACACAATAAAGGTGGCCTCTAACTGCCAAAAATATCGAGCTCTGTGACAGAGGTATTTAAAGTTCTGATAATATTTAAATCAAATTTCTTGTAGTCTGACCCTGTAGAGAAGCTCAAGGTCCTCTCCAAGATCCTCAGTTAAAATATTTTAAGAACAAAAGTTTCTAGCCTAGGAAAAAGGTCCAGTGAAAGAGAAATAAGTTAGAGCTTCTTTTAGGTCAGTATCTGATGTAAGTGTTCATCACACCATCTATTACTCACTTTTTGATTTTTTTCCTGAAAAATATTTGAGCAAAATGTTAGCATTTACTTACCCTGCCATCTATATACATTATAATAAATAATATTACAGCTACAAATAAACATTGGCATTTAGAAGAAATGAACCATAAAAGATGATCTTACAGATTCATGGATTATTATGCTGAAAGAGATGAATGTGACCCTCTAGTCTGACCTTCTGCATAATGCAGGCCACAGGACTTCTTTGAATTAATTCCTTATTGAACCAGGGCATCTCCAATAGACTTAGAGTTCAAAGGCTCCCATAGCCTACCACATTTTCCACAGAGGTCCTCCATGCAGATCCTAGTTTGCCACATCACCTTTGCTTTTGGATTCAGAGAAAAAGACTAAATTAAATATTTTTCAAAATATATTTCTTACCCTTAAAGATTCTTTTGTTAAAAAAAAAAAAAAAAAAAAAAAAAAAAAAAAAAAAAAAAAAAACCAAGAAACACACCCCTAAGTGGAAAACTATTTCCAGTCTTTCATCAAAAACTGGAAAATATATATCAAATATATTTTGATAAGAGGGTGAAGGGAGGAGCTGTTGGAAAAAAATAATCCAGGAAAAGACTTGAGCTATTCTCTTTTAACCTCAGCACAATTGTCTTCAGGGAAAAAAATTAGTTTCTTTTCTGATGTGCCATTTTGAAAAGACCCAAATCCTCAGCTGCCCTAGCCTGACATCACTTCAGGGGACAGAGAGTTCCTCCCTCATCTTCATGCCACTTGAATCTTGTCTGCTTTTTCACAGCCATGAAAAGGCACTTCAGATATTGTTAAGAGAAATTGATGCTGAGTACAATATTGATGAAGCATCTGGCATTTCTAGCTTTGGACCAGGACTGCTCTGTAGTTGGGACTGCACATAATGGAGCAGAAGGAAAATCATGTCATAAAGGCAACATTTTGGAGACAAAAAGAGGATAATGTGCAGTTTCAATGTCATCTTCTCTTATCCTTGAGGTCCAGTAAAGAAGAAAGCAAAAAACTTGAAAGTTGGCCTGCTGGGAGTCAACATCCACCTTTTAGCTATTGAATCAATGCTGAGTGGACACTGGCTGGGCTTTGTACATGACCACAAGTAGGGCATTTTTTCTGAGGTGATAAAGAGTAGAGAATCACTTGTAGACTTGTATAGAGATGATTCTCTTGAAAACCTGCCACTCCTGCAAGGATCTGCAAAATAGTTGTTACAATAACCAGTATTGTCTCATTATTTTCTTGAGCTTTCGCTAGCTGCCTGCACCATCTGTTAGTTTTTACAGTTCCTATGCCACAATATGTAAAGCTGAGCCATGGCTTGGACATTGAAACTAAAAATCAAAGGCATGAGGCAAAGATCATATCCATGTTAGTGGTGTGAATGGCAGAACGACGCTGATCCTCACAGCAGCACAGAAAGTCTGTGGCAGAAAAGAACAAGTCTTTTTCTTAGTCATATTGCACTCAAATTGAAAGCTGCATCCATAGAGGTATAAAGGTTTAGCTTTTCAACACAAAGGTCAGTTTCAGGACAGAGCATTAGAAATACACGTATATGATTCACCTGCACAGAGATGGTAACTCAAGTTGGATTATTTAGCCAAATTGCCAAGGTATCAGATGCTGAAGAAATGTTACAACATTAATGTCTTCCAAGAGCAGAGCTGACACACAGCATAACATTGGGAGGCCAATGTCCATGGAAGCTTTATCTGGTATTGAATGTTATGGTTCATTTTATCAGAATGATGTATTGTATTCATAGTCCGTGCTTTTCCCTGGCTGCCCATCTACTACCAGGTCAAAATGTTGGTTATAATCTTTAAATCCCTACAAAGCTTTAGGGTCTGCTGTTCTGGAGACTGTCTCTCTATTTTTATATTCTCACACAACAGTTAATTCTAGTTATGGCTGTTTCAAGTAAATGGGAGAAATAAGTAAAGGATGCTGTCTAATGAAGCCACAACTCAATTTATTTGAGAACTATTATCTGCACCATGAAGCCATTCATAAATCTTTCCCAACTGAAGAAGACTGCCACTAACTCCACCCCATTGAGCCACTGGACTTGTTAGTGTGTTAGATAATAGAAACTGGAATCCACACCACTATTTTGTTTAGAGATATCTTTCCCTGAAGCCATTTCCAATGTAGATTCATGAGGAAATATTTTCCACCAAGGACAGAATAGCCTCATTAAAGAACTCTCTAGGATGAACTTTGGTTAATAGTAAATAGGCAATGTCATGACTGATTAACCAGCCAGGGTAAAACAACATTGAACAGCATAAAGGTGAGAGAAAGAGTATTTTGAAAGCATCTAATGTGTAATATTTGAAGCTGAATATATTGATGTTGGAGTAAGGACCACTAATCCGGATGTGTGAGCAGGATCAGACTTTGAAAAGACAGAAAAATTTTTCTCTATCTGTATATAAATCTGCATCCAGTAGTACATAGGAATCAAAGTGAATTGGGGAAGTGGAGTGGAGAAGAACCCTTAAAAAACAAGTCCTTCTCATTCTAGCTCAGTATAAAAGACATTTTTTTCTAGGAACTGTGGGCATTCTATTGTCCAAAGTTATGTTAACATCAGAGTTATTACTTTGACAAAGTCTTCTGTTCTCCTGGTATGACAATGGCCAGCAACTTGGGTTTTTTTCTATGCTGTTTACCCATTCATAAAATCATGATGAAATTTTCCTTAACCATAATCCATTATATTTGGGAAGCCTTGGAAATCCAGTGACATTCCCACTGACTGGAGAAGGGGAAGTATAATAAACCCCCATTTTTAAAACAGGAAAATAAAGACCCAGGGAATACAAGCCAGTCAGTCTCCTACCTCTATAACAGGCAAGATCATGCCACTGTTTACCATCTGTCCTTGCTGGTGACAAGGACAGTGGGATTGAGTGCACCCTTAGCAAGTCAACTGATGACAACAAGCTGTGTGGTGTGATTGACATGCTGGAGGGAATGATGTCTGGATTGACATGCCATCTAGAAAGACTTTGACAAGTCTCAGAGATGGGCCTGAGTTCAGCAAGGCCAAGTGCATGCAGGTCAGGGTAATCTCAAGCACAAATACAGGCTGGGCAGTGAATGGATTGAAATCAGCGCTGAGGAGAAGGATTTGAAGATGTTGATTGATAAGAAGCCATCAATGTGCACTTGCAGCCCAGAAAACCAACCTTATCCTGAGCTGTATCAAAAGCAGTGTGGCCAGCAGATCGATGGAGGTGATTCTTCCACTCCTCTCCCATGAAAGCCCACCTGGAGTTCTGTGTCCAGCTCTGAGGACCCTGGCACAAGTGGGACATAGACTTTATGGATTGAGTCCAGAGAAGGTTCATGAAGATGATTAGAGGGTTGAAGAACTTCTCGCACAAAAAGAAGCTGAAAGAGTTGTGGTTTTTCAGCCTGAAGAAGAAAAGGCTCTGTGCAGACATTATGGCAGCCTTTCAGGACCTGAAGGGACCTTCAAGAGTGCTGGAGAGGGACTGTTCACAAGAGCACCCAGTGCACACAAGGTGCAGAGTGGCTTCAGGTTGCAAGGGTGTAGGTTTTGGTTAGAAATTAGAAAGAAATTCTTTATTGTGGGAGTGGTGAGGCACTGGAACTGGTAGCCTGAAAGAGCTGTGGGTGCCCCACCCCTGGAAGTGTTCAAGGCCAGGTTGGATGGGGCTTTGAGCAACATGGTCCAGTGGAAGGTGTCCTGGCCATGGAGAGGAAGTTAGAAGTAGGTGATATTTAAGGGCCCTTCCAACTCCATTCCATGTTTCTATGGTTCAGTGATGATTCTGTGAAGAAGCTTTGATAGCCCTCTTGAAAAGTGCTCCATAGATGTTAAAATTTTGTGTTAATCTGTTTGCATTTTGAAAATGCAATCTAAGGTAGTAATAATCTTGCCTTAATTTGTTGTAGCTCAACTAGCTGTTGCTGTGCCTGCAAAATCTGATAGTTGCCTCATTTCTAGTGAAGAAAAGCTGGAGATATATTTAGGAAGTTTTGAGCATATATAAGCAGTAGGTACTTGAAAGTGTATTTTATGAAATAAATATTTTATGGCAGATTATTCTAAGAAAGAATCCACCTGAATACACCTGTGCTGAGAACTTTTTTCCAACTAAAATATCTTGGCAATTTGAAAAAGACCCTTAATGCTAAAAGTAATTAAAACATACTATGAAAAACTTCCTTGCCAAATCATCCTGCTTACATGGCAACATTCTTCAAGTTACACAACCACTGAAAAAAAGCCTTAATAGGAAAAAACCCCAACCAAACAGCAGAGCCATTATCTTTTAAAATTTATTTTATAGCTTCATATCAATCCCTGATTAAATCCTTGAAGCTCTGGATGCCAAGTTTCAAACTACTGTTTATTCAGAGAGGTTTTTTTGTTTGTTTGTTTTTGGGGTTTTTTTTACTATTGGGCTTTAAAACTCAGAAATGAATGTTTATAAGGCAAGTAATTATCCAATCTGATTACGGTGGTACCCCCGGATGCTGCTATAACTTATAATATGTTCTTAGAGTGTGAATAGATGACAGTAACTACAAATATAAAGAAATAAAGGTAAAAAGTGAACAGTGTTTCATGGGTTATACCACTATAACATTAGAGACTAATTTTAACTGTTCAGATGTACTCTACTGAGCCTTTATAGATCTGCTCTTCCAATGACCCTTGTTACTTACAGTAAGATTAATCTATTCACATATCATTCCTCAAAAAAAAAAAAAAGCCATTAACGCACAACAGTGTAATGTGATCTAAGGCAATGAAGTTAAAACATCTTCTGGTCAAGTTAATTTAGGATTTTTTTTTCTCTGTCACTAATAGACTAATGGGAATTATGACAGGTGTTAAACTGTTAAATATATGAGCCTTGATACCATCTGAAACACTTTTTTCTTTTTTGCCTGAAGACCAGTATTTAGTAGTTTAGAAGAAAATATTATTTTGCTTTTCTTCTGTTAAAACAATGTGAAGTGGAAGTCCCATTAATAAAAGATGTCTGTTGAGAATAAATAATTCAGGTAGGGTGCTGTCAGCTGAAAGATGTTGCCACCCAATAAACAGCATCAGTTGCATTGTCCAGTGGTGATTCAGAGCCTCCTGGACCCAGCAGCTTTTGGGGGTTAACCAAAGTTAACCTTAGTTAGCTATAACCTTTAGTTATAGTAAGAGGGATAAAATGTACCATCTCTAAGAAAAGCTGAAAATACCCAGAGTTTATGTGGAAATCTTCAGAGTTCAACTATGTATAGTATTTTTACCATCTCTGATGTATTTAGAAGATTTAACTGCATGTGCATGGTATCGACAAATGAAGTATGAAATGTTTAAAGCATAAGCTAGTATCAAAGCTGCACTTGTTTCAGAGAAGGTATTTAAATTTATGGCTCTTTCTCTTTGCTCCAAGATGCACTCACAGATACCAGGCCAAGTGCTTTGCTCTCACAGGACTTGCTTCCTTCAGAGGAGGTCGGCCACCTCTGCCATTCACAACTCTTGGCTCAAGATGTCCTGGGGCTTCACCTGGCATCTGGGAGTCCTGGAACTTTTTTCTTTATGATGGGTTTTCAACAGAAACAGCCTGATGTACTATGAGTTGTGTCAGAGCCCACCAGTGTTGCCTTGTTTTTTAGCCTTCAGCCTTGGAGTCTGAAATTTCATGTAAACAAAATAATGTTTATAGAACTTTTATCATGTTTTGGGGTTCTTTTCTGTGAAAGGACAATTGATGAACACTTTCTAAGACCAGTGGAGTTGAAGAGGTTGAACCTCAGTCTTCCAATCTGGTGTCCTTTTTAGAAATCTGTATAAGCTGTAAAAAAAATTAAACTTCCTCTTTTCCCGCTTCGACTCCGTGGTGATCACTGCGTCTCCCTTGGGACAGCATTGCGCAACACACCAGAGACGTTTTCAATTGCAAGACAATAAAAGCACCTTTTGCATGCCTTGGAGCATGAACCGAGTTTGAAGGTACTGGAGATATGAACAAGAACTTTGAGGCTGTTTGAGACATAAAGGATGTTCTTGTATTTCTTTTTAGAGCTAGCTTGTGTTGTTCATCATAGGGGCTCTGAACTCTCTGGGAAGGGCCAAGGGAGGAACACTGTCTCAGATTAATCACTGACAGCACAGCCATTTCCAGTAACACTGCTGGGATATGACCCTATATCTCTATTTCTTATGTGTATTACATTATTCAGAAAGATAATAATCAGGAACTAATTAGCAAATGAGATTTCATTGCAAATATTGGAACCCAAAAAGGAAATGTCAAACTGAGCTCACCAAACTTCAACACAATTTAACAGCATACTAAGAAAGTGAAACAGTTTGGAGAAATGAGCAAATCTGTTCTACTATTGTGTTGGCAGGCTCTAACTCAAGGAACAAATCACACATTTTCCAGAAGATTTGTTACTTTGCCATAGACAAGGCAAAGAGTACTTGACAATCCAAGATTTATTCGATCTAAGTATTAACATGTGACTTACATGAATTGGGATACCCATCTCCACTATTATTATTCCACATTACTGGTTTGATTGCATTCTATGATCCAAGTTCTGCCTTTCAATATCTCTGCAAATCAGCAGATCTCTGCTGCGGGTGTGCAGAAGGAACATTCTTCTTATGCTGAATGGTAAGATAGAAAATCACAACAATTGGCATGCTAATATGGTTAAATGAGTGATGTCTAATATATTTTATTAAAGTAATTCCTGTTTTTACCATAAATCATAAGCAGATAAAATTATTTATCAACATTTTTTCAGTACTTTTATTTAAAAGATTAGTTAAAATATTTCAGTTACTTGTATTAAACCTTAATAAGAGCCTATAGAAATTAAAAACAGGGGTTGTGAGATATCAATTAACATAAGAATCAATTTAATGGTAATTTAAATAGCTAACTTATAATTTTTGCATAATGAAGTAGCCTGTGGGCTTGAAGTCCTAATCATGACTAATTAATTTAAAGGATGTTACTTTTTATTATCATTGAAATGTCTGACAGGTGATAAAACATTTAGGGTTGCAGTCACAAACTTTTTACATCAGCTATAATATAAGGTGACAGGTTATATAAACCCTTCTGCTGAAAAATGAATATTTAAGGAAAATAGTGTTAAGCAATTTGGATCAAATTCAGCTGTGGTAGAAATAGGTGAGAGTCCTATGAAGAAATTATGTTTGCCTGTGTGAAGGTGCAGTTTTATTCTATCTTTCAGCGGGACCAAGATTGTGAAATTCTGGGTTTCTTTGCTGTGTGTACAGACTCTTATTGAAATGATTTCATGCATAGCAAGGAAGTCTTCACTGGGGTGACATTTTCAGTCAAATATTTATTTCATTTTTCTTCCATGAATCAGAATAAAATAAAAAGGTGACCTAATCAAATCTTAATTTGTGGTATCTTCTTTTAAAGGAAATAATGAGTTGGGGTGAAGACAACTCCAGTTCTCTCCCTGCACGACATAGCAGTTGCAACCCGCAGCATGTTTGTATCTTCCCCAGTTGCACCAGAGTTCTAAACTTGCCCTGTGGACCCAGCATCGTGGCAGCCTGTGTGAGGTGTCTGCTAGAGCCTGCTCTCTCCTCCACCTCCCAATGGATTCCTGCCCTGATGGCCCTGAGGTTAAAAAGGTTCTTCACATCCTTCAGTTCTTTTGCTTGTAGGTAATCCGGGTTGTAGGAATCTCTAACAGCAGGGAAAGAGGGCAGGCCATGGAGTACGTGAGGATAACACAACTCAGAGGCTGTAGTCAGCATCAGATGGGAAATGAAGTGAGCCTTCAAAGGGCTGCCTAGGATGTGCCACTAGAGGTGAATGCAGAGCCCTCTCCCTGTGGTCAGGAGTTTGTTCTTATGGCCTTTGTGAATAGTCTGTGAAGGCAGCTTTTTCCGAAGTGGGTATCAAGTCTCAAAGCCTAGAGCAGTGGAATAAAGCTGTATGGAAATTGAGACTAGGCTATCTCCAGGAGCTGCAAGAGCAGGGCTGCACCAGGCTGGAAGGAGCACCTGTAATCTGAGCAACTCATGTAACTAGATAAGCTGTCAGAAAATTTTCAAGATTTGTCATCTGTAACCCAGCTCCCAGACCATGGTAGCAGCTTTCAGGAGTTACAGTAATGCTTCCCTCCATTCTGTGAGTGACACCCTATGGGGAAACCTCTCAGGAACTTGCATGAAATATTTTTGTTAGGCTAAAGAAGGAAAATTATTATGTAAGTGACATCCAGTATCATACCCCTGCACATAGGCTAAGGAGTTAGTGTGTTGTCATGTTTTACCAGGACTAGGAAAGTTTACCTATATTTTTACATATACCTTCCAGGTGACTGAAGAAATGATTGGTTCTGCTGCCCTCAGTGAAAAAATTCTTGATGGCTAGACTGTCACTCAGCAAAGAATTGAAAATTCATAATTTTCATACTGATAGGAAGATAAATGTATTTAGAAATTAGATTTTTCAGATGAACTACTCCCCTTTTTGTAGAACATCTTAACTTCAGCAATCCATATTAAAGTTTTTTAAAAGTTCAATAAGACTCTCCCATTAAGAAATTATTTCCTATCACAGGATCCAACAACAATAATAAAGAAGAAATTATTTAAATGGGTGAAAATCTGAGGAAAAAAATGAAAAAATAGACAATGGTAAAGGCAGGATCAGTAATGAAGTGTATTCTGAAATTATTAGGACTACACAGATGAGGAGAGTAAACTTGTGTAGGAACCATGAGCACAAAACTGACTACTAGTTAATAGTCGACATATGGACCATTGGTACATCAGAAAAAACAAAAAAAAAAAACCTACTATACAGCCAATAATGTATGGATGAGTAGGAAACAAGGTCTATATGAAAATCTTTACATCATGCCACATGATGTTACACGACATTATATTATGTGCTGGGGTAAAATTTTTTCACAGTAGCTGGTATGAGGCTATGTTTTGGATTTGTGCTGAACATGGGGTTAATATAGACACTTTTTTAACTTGCTGAGCAGAGCTTACACAGAGCCAAGGCCTTTTCTGCTTTTCATATTGCCACACTGGTGAGGAGACTAAATGTGCATGTGAAATTGGGAGGACACCAGAAATCTGGGACAGCTGGGCCCAACTGACCAAAGTGATATTCCAGACCATATGATGTCATGTACAGTATATAAAGTGGGGGGTAGAAAGAGGAAGGAGGGGATGTTTGGAGAGATGGCATTTGTCTTCTCTTGAAACCACTGCATGTGATGGGGCCCTGCTCTCCTGGAGATGGCTGAACACCTGCCTGCCCATGGAAAGCTGTGAATCAATTCTTTGTTTTACTCGGTTTGTGTGCATGTCTTTTGCTTTCCCTGTTAAACAATCTTTTTCTCAATCCAGAAGTTTTCCAGCTTTTATCCTCTGATTCTCTCTTCAGTCTTGCTAGTGGGGAAGTGAGTGAGCAGCTGTGAGATACGGGGTGGTTGGGTGGGGTTAAATCATGACAGTGTAAATAAACACTTTTAGCACAGTAGATTCCAAAATATAAAATGCCATACAACCTCCACAGTGAAGAGGGAGCATGCCAGGCTCCTTGCATTGTCCTAAATGTAACTAATACAAGGGACGAATCCAAATGAAAACCACATTTTGTTTATAGAAAGATATTCAGCTAATTGTGTTCAGTTATTATCAAAGAAATTGCATGTTTTCTGCTTTAGCAACATTCTGCCAGTTAATAATTAAAACATAAACACGTGAAACACTAATTTAATGGCAGATTTTGTAATTATACGAATACCGTAAATGTTTGTTTTGTAAACATATGTGAAATTCTTTTGTGCATACTGTAATTAGGAGATCATAAAAATCAGAGACTATCTCAAAAGGAAAAACTGGCCTACTTTCTTCTTCTAAAACAACTGTAATTGTAAAGGAGCCATCATCAAAACAGGTTTTTCAGAAAGCCTCAAATATCCAAGTACAGAAGTTAGTCAACACATGTCTATTGACTACTGTTTTGTTTTTAGAAAATTATAGATGTTGGCTCAACCTGCTCATAGCTGTGGGAAGAAACCCTGCACAAGTGTGGCAGTGCTTGGGGGCTCACTGAGGAAAAGGCAAGGATGCCAAACCTGTTTTGAAGTCTGAAGAAAAGTGACAGTGACTCTAAGGGCTAAGACCTTTATTTGAGCAGTCACAGGGAAGGATTTTGATTTACATCCTATGGCGAGTTTGTCAGTAAAAAACATCATGGGTTGGCAACCCTTGTTTGCAAAGAACTTGTCCAGATTGTGCTTTTTTTTTGTTGTTACCTGCCTCGGGGTCTCTTCTGTGTTTATCTCATGGCAAGGAGTAGTTGGGGAAACAAGTAAGGCAGAAGAGAGATCTAAGAGGCAGTAATTTGCAGAAAGAAGGGAAGAAACATTACAGAAATAAATGGACTGTGCCACAGGAGAGCAGGACCCAGACTAAGGAAAGCACTGAGGTCAGAAAGGAGAATTATCCACAAAGGCAGGTGGTAAGACAGAGGACAAGGTAGAAACATCTGAAGATTTGACATGGAAAGAAAAAGAGTGAAGGTCTTCAGTAAGACAGAAAGAAAATGAGACAGGCTTCCAGTTTCTTGCCAGCCCCTTTTTGCCTTTGATGCTCTTGTCATCCTCCTCAGATTCCTGTGCAAAAGCTGGCAGCTTGGGTGACCAGACAAGCTCCCCTTCACACACCTCAGATGCCTTCCTCCTGGGCAATTACTTTCCTTTTCTTTTGCCACTCAGTTGTTTTTTAATTTGTTTGTTTTTGAACCTTTGTATTCTTGCAGCTGGACTTCTTTATTTTATTTTGCAACAGGGATGTTGTTTGACAATACTTTTTAAAAGGAAACACAAGATGAAAAAGCTGGAATTCCATCCCCTGGAATTCCTATAGTCACTGGTTGTTGTCTACAACTTCTCCATTTCTCATCATGCTCAGTATTTTCTTTTCATCTGAGAGTAAAATCTCTGCAAAGCACAGGTGCTGTGCTGCTTTTTCCCTCTCACCTATTGCACACCTCCCCAGAGGATGTTACTGCTAACTCTGTTTTTTTCCATCAGGACTCTCTGGGCTCTAGAAACAGCCTTCTCTGGGTGAAGAAGCAGAATAGGCCTGCAGAGCTCAACCATCGCCCACCCTCTGGTTATTTTAAAACATTAGCCTAGTTTGCTATTCAGAAGGGACAACTTTTGGACACTTTTCTAATACATAATTAGGCTTGAGTGAACAATTTTAGGTGCTTTTCATGATTTTTTTTCATTCAGGTCACCCTGCCTTCAACTAGAACCATCACCTCCCCTTCAAAGGCTGTTTGAAAGCCAACTCTGTCAACACACTTCTCAAATCAGCATCCCAACAACCAGACAAGATGCTTCTATTGACTTCTGCTGCTGTTTCAGCACATAAAACATCTTCTCATTTTGTATCCCGTCTTCACCTGCCCTTGTAGTCATGTCGCCTCATTTCAATGTTTCCTTTGAAATCCACTCAATCATCAGCAGCTGAAATCTTTTCTGAAATCCATCCATGCACAGTTCATGTATCCTGGTGAGCCTGCTCATTGATGCTTATCTTCGCACTGCTTTCATTGAACTAGGCTTTTACATTCACACCAAGGCTGCTCTGAAGGTTTACATACATACATGCAAGCAGTCCTGCACAGTGAAAAAAATTCAAAAGGAAGTACTGCAAAAACACCCACTTCTGATTCTCTAAGGTCCAGACACTGCAACAGAGGAAACGCGTTCAGATCTGCATAGATAAAAGGAGAACATCAAATGCATGCAAATTCCTCAATTCTTATTGAGATGAGCATCAAAACCATACAGAGGACACTTGGATTTACTGTTACATTTTGTTTGTGCCCTGGTCTTTTCCTAATAATTCCTTGCTTTTTGTTTTGGTTTTGTTAATTTGTTTGTTTTCAACAGCTACTGTGTGTCATGCTAATGTTTTCTCAGAACTACCTATTATGACTTTGGGATTTCTTTACTGTGTGGTAACAGCTCAGAGCCTAATATCATGTTTGTAAAATTAAGCTTGTTTTTCTCCAACTACATTACTCTGCATTTATTAGCACTGAATTTCATCTCCCATTTTACTGCCCAATTACTCAACACTGTGAGATCCTTCCACAGCTCTTCAGAACCAGCTTTCATTTTTACTACACTGAATAATTTAACATCATCAAGCTTTATCAGTCTCTACCACCTTTTCTAGATCCTGTACAAATATGCTGAATAGAACAAGCTTTAGCACAGGTCTCTGTAGGGTGCACTATTTTCCCTCTTTTAACAACCATTTACTGCTACCTTTCTTTTGCTATCTTTTAAGAAGACATTTATCTGTGCTAGATATTTATCTGCTCTTACTAAACTGATCACAAGTAAGGTGAAGACTGGTGAAGCCTCTGAAATGTCAGAACACTATCTGTTGTCTCATTCTTGTGCACATGCTCAATGAGTCTTTCAAATTTCTTACCTGAGACATAAGTTCCCTGCGCAAAACCCATAGTAACACTTCTGTCTACACTGGCCAAGTTGTTTGCTGATTAATTTCTTTTATGATAATTTCCAGGAAGCTTCCAGTTGAGACATCAGCCTCTCAGAGCATTCAGAAGACTGTTTTAAAAATTATCATCTTATTTGCAACCTTGTATTTCAAAGACATGAAGAAGGAGCCATGTGATAAATCATGCTCTGTAAACGGAAGGTTAAAACTTTGTTTCACAGTTTCATCATAATATGTACCCATATACGTACAATCCCCATCTGAAGATTTGTTATTATTCTAGAACGTATACATTACAGAACACCGATATAAATATTACATAATATCAACACATCAACACATTTTCTGACATTTTGGGTAAAGCAGACTCTCTAAGGCATTCTCCACAAAGGTTCTAGTGTTGGAGCCTCTTTACGGTGAACATAAATGCAAATAAATTCTTCAGCTTTCCCGCTACAGACAAGTTTTCTGTGAGTGTTTGCTGCACACTCTGATCAACTATTGGTCCCTAAGATCCATGAGAACAATAGAAACCTTTTTTGGTCCTGAAATATTAGCAAAAAATTAAAATTAATAGGTTTAGCAAACATAAGTGATGCCCTTCTCGTATGTACTTTTTCACAGCCCTTCCTCTATCTCTCTGCACTTTTGTTATATGCTATGTGTCCTAGACACAGTGATAATCTGTGACACTTGCAAGCATTACCTTCGATTTTCTTTGTCACTTCAGATTGGAGCCAAAGGCATTGAAGCATCCAGAGGAGTTAACAGCTAAGAATGGATCTAAGATCTCCTCTGGCAGGTTTCAGGATCTGCTGGACAGCTAAGACTGTCCCATGGGTCTGTCTGCAGAAGGTTCTACATGCTTAGCTTCCCTCTCATCCCTTTTTCTTTCCTAAGGTGTGCCTCTGCTAATCCTTTACTGTTTTTTCAGTGGGTGGTTTTAACAGAGGAGCCAATAAAAATAGAGAGGTTCTCCCAACATAGAGAGGAAATAAAGCAGAAAATTTTACCTTTACAAAAATAAGCTAAAGAGAGCTTTTAGATTAGGCCACCTCTGCCTCACCATATGCTGCAGTCTGAGAGCATGTAGGGCAGATCCCACATGTGCACATATACTCTGCTGACATCCTCTGACATCCTCTTCTAAGTTTACACCATATACTATGGTCAGACCAAGCCCTATTTGCTGAACAGTCAAAAACATTATGTCAAACCATTACGGATTTAATTTCTTACCCTTGTTAAAATACATATATTTTAACATATTATTATGTTTCTTTATGTTTCTTTATGTATGAACTTGAGGAACTCCCTAAAGTCTATTTCAGACACTGTGGGGAAACAATACTTTTGCTAGCCACTATTCCATGCATGTGTCTTTCCAGTGTAAGGTAAAATTGCAGCAATTGTATTTAAATTGTACTGATATTAGTAAGCTCAGCACCATCTTTTTGGTGAGATTTTTACACATTTGTAAGAGAATAAGCAAGGGACAAAAAGAAAAGAATGGTGATAATATTATGACAGACATGTTTCAATATATTTTTCATTCCTATATTTTGCCCCAAAGGCTATAGCATAGCCCTGGAAGTAAAAAAAAAAAAAAAAAAAAAAAAAAAAAAAAAAATATATATATATATATATATATATATATTCCCCCAACTTAATAAGGTTTAATATTACCTGCTTGCAGAAGAAGAAGGAAATAAAGAATAAAAATTTACCACCTGCATTGTCTGCCCGTGATGAAAAGAAAAAGTCCTCCTGTGGATATCTGGTATTGAGTCAAAGAAGACAGTAAAAATTCAACCAGAGTCAGTAAGGTTTGAGCTATTAAAAAAGAAGGCACAAAAATAGAAAGGAATGTCTGCTTTCTGCATATCTCAGCTATATCACCTGTTTTTCTCACTGCATCTTCTTCTCTACAGCTTTTTTCCAGCTACCATTCCTTCTGTATACTGTTTTTGCCTTTCCATTTTCTCAGAAACTGGACTGACTATCCAAGTTCCAAGACATCAGACATGAGTCTCTTTCACTGAACATTTTGTCTCACATATCTCAACTCCATTTTTGTACAAGATGAGTTGGCTCAACAGGGTCATATTTTCAGAAGCGATACTCTAGGAAACAAAAGTATTTCTTTCACTATCATGTGACTTTTAAATCTGTACTATATCAATGAAAATTTTTTCATGGGGAAAAGCCCCACAATAATGTTAGTAGAATACCTTTTAACTGAATGTGTCAGGCCTTTCAATTGGGGATTTGTTTAGAAATCAGAGCTCTCTATAGCCCTTCATGTCAGATGATACTCAGCTTAAGGTGCACTACATGAAACAGGAGTTCAGTTTTTCTCTCATTAGCAACATACACAGGAATTGATAGCTGAGGGAGTTTCTGAACATAATAGAGCCCCAAGAGTGATTTTAAGCTTGTATTCACTTCATGGCCATCTGCTGTTATTTCAAATAGAAGTTTTATTAACTTTTCCATTTTAACCATAGTATTTCTACAAAGGTCACAATTAAATATTAACACTTCAACTTGCAAAAAAATTAATCATTCCTTTTCTACTAATAACACTTAGTCTTTGCTTCTGAACATGTCATAAATGTGATAAAGAAAGTGCTAGAGTGTACGGGAGGTTTCATCAGCAATCTGGTCAGTGAGGTTAGAAAATTTGTGTGTCATTTCATTCTCTCAAGCGAAGGGTAATTAGGTTGTTTTGTGATGAGAAAAAAAAACATGCACATTTTAATCTTCATGTGCATATTCTATTTTGGAAATACAGAGCAGGTCTCTGAGCATAGTACAAACTAGAATTAAGATGTTGGAACCTCTAAAGTTGACATATCCACAAACAGTTCACTTTAAGCTGATGTTCTAAATAGGATAAAAACCTGATAGTTTTTGTTGGAATTAGTTTTGAAGCACTGATCACATCTGTAGCACTTATTAGCTAATGCTATTTAAAGTATACAATGTTTGGGAATGCAGTGTAGCAAGTACTCTGCTAGTACTTGCACTCATAACTTTGAATATACTAGTCTTGAATACCCAGTTTAAGTTTTCTTGCATATGATTTAAATGTCTTAAATGACTGCCAGGGATTTTTTTTTTTTTTTTTTTTTTTTTTGTGTTTTAGATAGAAACCATGGAACATAAACGGTTCCAGTTCTGAAAAGGCTGAGATGAGTATACTATGAAACCAGAGATTTTATTACATCTTGAACTACTGTTCTTGAAATAACTTCTGCTTCACAAAACATAGGTTAAAAGAGTCCACAAAACAGAGACAATATTCTAAAAAAATGAAGCCAATGAAACAGTGCCAGGGCCACTGCAATGACTCTTGGATATGAGAAGGTAACTTCATCAGCACAAGTCATTTGGGAGAAACACAAGCAAAAGGCAGAATTTACAGCAATCATATCACCAGGAAGGAAACATCTCTGATGCTTTAAGTCATAGTCTTGCAGCACTAATGTATCTTTCAGCACTGAAGACAACAAACTGTCAAGAACCTGTAATCAGTCTCCCAAAGGCAAACTAAGGGAAAGAAGAAATAAAAGAACATAATATTGAGTGGGAAACATGAGTATTGCAATGCATCTTAGGTTCAGTACATAATACATGAAACTATGAAAAATGTTTGGAACCCTTCTAGTATTATCCTTATCAAAGAGAGCTGAGTTAAACCAGTAAAATTTTTTTTAGAAATGCATTTCACATGCATGTCTTAATTTTAAAAAAAGGAAAAAACCAACCAATAAAACCAAAAACATCCTAACCACCTTTGAAACTTTAGAAAATGTGGAGCTGGTAGTATGGCAAATTAACAAAACCAAACACTACATTTAATATAGCATGGTGCAAGAGATATGGCTTGCCATGGAAGTAATTTCCAGAAAAAAATAATCCACTAAAGATTGTTTTGTATATTACAACCACCTGTACTGTAGGATATAATGATACATGGCAGAGCCTTATACTGAGTTCAGGTAAATCCTGGTAGGGACCTGGAGAACAAAGAAAAACCCAGTGGAACTACATGAAACCTACTGTTTTCCAGGGTAGATTATTTTACCACCAGTGGAAAA
This sequence comes from Cettia cetti, assembly GCA_013401135.1. Classification (NCBI taxonomy): domain Eukaryota; kingdom Metazoa; phylum Chordata; class Aves; order Passeriformes; family Sylviidae; genus Cettia; species Cettia cetti. The sequence continues at coordinate 24,713 of VZUI01036678.1, read as the reverse complement.
TCTACAAACTCCAGATATTGTCTGTGGAGTGTTTCCTTATTGGTAAAATCTTTTGCTTTTGGAAACAAAAGTAACTTGTCAGGAAGATTTTGAACATCTAAAGTTTGAAAATGTAGCCCATTACCTCTCATTATCTCATCATAACTTAGTCTTACTTCACAATATTGCATTTCTGAAGAGGAAATTAATCATATCAATATGCCAAGGAAGAGAAAAAAGATCAGATAAAGGGGATTGTAGTGCTCTGCTGCTGCAAACACTAAATAACTGTAGCTCTTGGCAAGCAAACACCAAAGCCAGGGCAATGAATGCACTAAGCTTATTTCCCAAGCATGAAGGGACTCCCTGTTACCTGTCAGCAGAAACAAGTTTGTACAAACAGCACCCTGAAGTACTGAGTGGGTATCCCCACACAGGGCAGCCGTGATCCCAGCGTGAATCTGGCTGTATTGTGGCTCATGCCTTCCCACGTTAATTGTCTCCTTGATCAGATGTTTTGAACAGGCATAGCACTGCCAAAGAGTTTTTTGCTTCAATTCTGTAGCTGGTTCACCTGATGCTGTCTCAGATAAATCTGTAGATAGGGAAGAGATCTCTCCTTTGCTCTTACTGTTCAAATGAAAATAGCAATAAAACCCAAAAAATTTTCAGGTCAACACCAAAATGTACAGAAAAGCACATCTTCATGGAAAATACACTTTGCAAACTCTTGTCTCCTGCTGGGATGAGTAATAAAAAACCCACTTTATATGGAAAAGTGATACTAGGAAAATAATGAAACAGACTCCAAAACGAGGACTTTGTCACAGGTTTTAACCATTGTCATTGGACACTCTGTGAGATCTACAGAAAGGCAGTCTTAGGTCATCCTCTGGAAACATCTAGCCTTATTCTCTGACTTCACAAAAAGTCAAGGCCCCTAATGTAGACACCACAGTCAGGTACTTAATGTTAGATAACTGAGTATGAGTCTCTGAAGTTAACAAACTTCAAGGTGAAGTTTGAAATTTTTGAAGATTAGGTGAACCATAAGTTTAATAAAAGCAGTGGGAAAAAGACATAGAGCTTCACCATTTAAATATAAGTATTAAGAAGCCAGATAGGTGGAAACTATTTTGCTTTATAAAGAAAATATTCAACTACTGTAAAGAAATTCTGTTCTATATATAACATCTTTTAGTCCCACATGGAAAACATCGTTCTTTAACACAAACACCCTCGAACATATGTGTGCATCACCACTGCTTCTGCACCTTCCTGCATGGGGCCTGTTCTGCAGTGCTCCCAGTGTTCAATAGTACATGGTTTCTAAATCCAAGTTCTCCTGAATGATTACACTCAAAATTTTCATATATTGTAGTAAATTAAGCAGAATTTTTCACATTTTAAAGAAACTGAAGAATTTTCTATACAAGGCTTCTAACATAAAAATGACCATGATAGAGGGACTTTTGTTGGCAGACTGCTTTGCAGTTTTACACTTTTTCAATTCCCCAGGCTCTCTGATCAGCTTTGCCCAGTGGTTCTATTGACCTTGACTGCAGATTTTTCCCTGTGAACCACCAGTAATCTGCCTAAAAAGACAGAGCCTTCAGGCTACCCTATTGTCATCTTTGAAATCCTGAGGATACTATAGCTTTGGGATTTGGGGGCATTTGGAAAGGTCTAAAAGGTCTGGTTTTGTCAGGTTTTTGTTCTCTCTGACCATAATTTCATGGTTATTTTAGTCAGATGTAAATTTGTGTTACCATTAATTCATGTTGTCTTTTCCTCTAGCCTCAGCCATTCCTTTCTGCTCACTCCACAGTGCTGGCAATAGCCTTTCCACAGCTCTTCAGAGAGCTGGGTACTACTGAGAACTAACTTAAGAGATCACCTGATAATCTCTGAGTCCACTGTCCTGAACAGCCTTTTCACAGAGGGCACACATTTATGGCAGATATAAGTAATGTAACTACAACTTCTGCAAATTCTTACTTAAACTAAAATGTGCTTTAAAATATCATTGCACAATTCAAGTGTTACAGAGTTCTGGTAGAGGAGGGAAAGGAGCCTTACCACCACCATTTAAACTCTTCCCTCCCCTAATCATTTTTCTTTCCATTTGGAAAACAACACCAGTATTTAAATACAAATTACATAAACTGGGTCATGCCTTATAGATGTTGTCAGGCCTATTATAGAGACTAACCTGAACCACTAAATAAGCTTCATCTTTGGATTCGCACACAATTGTTCACAGCATGTAAATACAAATGCAAAAAAGGCATAAAATGCAAGAGGTTTCCTTTTGTTTACTAATTCCTGCTTTAACAACAAAGGCATGTACTTCCTTCACTGTTAGACATGCAGCATTCATTCTATTCCTGAATCATGGATTTGAATGGTGCAGCCTTTTATAATTGGGATTTCCTTAAAAATATTGAACATTTTTACTATTAACTGCTATCTTCAAAATCCTAGGGCAATGTTCCAAGAGCTTTGATTTTCCCCCAAATGATTTGGTTCCCAGAATGTTTCAATTTCTGGATTTAGCAACTCTGAGCTGTGGTGCAGAAAAATATGTTTTAAAAAATCTTTGAAGCTAAGTACAGGGAAGAGCCCAGTAGCTAGCTAGAAATTGCAGCACGCATTATTTTATTTTTTCCAGCATCAGGATTCCAGCCCAGCAGGCACACAAACATCCAGTGTGTGCCAGAAAACACAACGAATGAACTCACTATCAAGACTTAACTTTTTCTAATAATAAAAAGGCAGAAAAAATGTGGCTGCTGATATTAGTTTAGTAATTATCTGTCATTTTTTTTCTTTCATTGCTGATGGACACAGTCTATAGAATCCTACTTTCAAGTTTATGTTCCTAGCCATAGGTAAAACCTGTTGTAGTACTAGAACAACTTAAATAAAGGTAATTTTCTTTCTATCCCCATCTCTTCATCTTCAGCAAAAGAAGTAAGCCCTTAAAGTAACAGTAGCTGTGTGCCAAGGATCTCAGTTTTCAAGCCTGTCTTTGCTAGTTTATGAGCTGGCAGGAAACTCAAAGAGAGATTATACTTAGTCCTGGAGGAATCTGGATGAGTATCCAGATATTCCCACCAACTAAGTAAAGAGGTGATGTCAATATTTTCTGAAAAGTCTTTCTGCGAAGAGAGTGACCATATTATACAAATTGGAAACATTATCTGGTGGATTTCTTAGAAGGTACTTTAGGTCCAGTCTTATTTAATATTTTCATTAATGAGTTGGAAATGAAAGTAACTAGCTTGTAATTACATTTGCTGATACTAAATGGAAAGGAGTTTCAAACTTCACAATGCAGGGCGACTTATGGTATAGATATAGGCAGAAAAATCACAAAATGAATGGGAAGGATGAGAGTGAAGGAAAGAAGAAAGGAAATAGAATACCATTTTAATTGTTTTTAAATTGATTTGTGTTCCTATCTATTAACTTTCATTGTATCACGTACAGACAAACACTATTTCCAGGTATTGAGCAGTCATTCAGATACTCTAATCAGGTATTTGGAAGGTGTCAAACAGGAGTATGAAGCAGTTGCAGGGTAGGAATCAGGGATCTGTGACTGAGGACAGTTGTGGGATGACTGTATCTGGGAAGCAGCCTCACAAGCAGCAGATGTGCTTTGCTCTTGGTATGGTTTGAGAAGTCCTTGCCTTCAGTCTCTAGAGAGAGAGGTGCTTTTAAAAAGTGCATGGAACTGTGCTGGTAAATCTGGGGACCAAGAAGTAACTGATTGTCTCTTTACAGGGAAGGGAACCTATTTTGTTTATTTGATTAATGCAGAAATTGAAGGGGGGGGGGGGGGGGGGGCGGTGTTTATGTTCCCTTAGTCTTTTCATAAAACGACCTTTATCCACTGGTGAGATGATTTGTTTTCTCTTATTAACTAGGAATTTTGGTGACTTAAGTGGCAGAAAAACATATACTTGAATGTGCATGTTGCACCGTGTGGCAACAGTGATCCTTGTGTCCAGGGAGGTTACAGTTGCTGGCATAGGAACACAGGAGATGAGTCTGTTTTGTTAAACTCAAGAACCCATTTTTACTTCCCCCAGGGCCAGAGATGGAGAGGAAGACAAAGAGAGCCCGCAGGGTCAGGATCGTAGGGTTTTATAGGGTACTTCAGGGGAGGAGTCTTAGGGTTTAGAGCAAGGGAGGAGTTAACACAAGGAGAGTAAGATCAGATTTCAGCCTCCTCAAAACAGGAGGACTCCACATGTGCACATTCAAACATAAAGAAATGACCAGTCAAAAAGAATGAAAACAAAAAAAAGGATCTTTGGCAGAAAGCAAAAGCTGCAGTAATAAGATGGCTTCGGATGTCAGAAGGCAAAGCAAGTACAGTATGTTAAAATATTAATGCTAGTAAACATTCATTTGTTTAGATTTAATATAGAGGATTAAGGAATGAGGAATGACGAAATGGGCATCAGGTTGTGACCCAAGGTAAAATGCAGCTTCACAGTTATGAAAATTTAATTTGACTGCATTGGGAATAATTGCTCCTATTTGATAGCAGGCCTATGCCAGCAAGATAACAGTCACTCAAATGGACATCACCCCGTGTGCACTGTTAAGCAATATTTTCAATTGGAGAATGATGTTGTATCCCATTTTTACAGGAGAACCATGCACTTGAAAGAAACGCTAAATCAGGCTGAATAATACTCTAGTAAAATACTGTTTCTGTAATGAACCTTTCTTTTGTTGTCACATAAAAGTCTTCTTAAAAGTCAAGAACTTTTTCTTCTAAAAGTGGAAAATCCATTGCAACATTAAAAACCCAAACACTTTTGAGTTTCAGTGAGGTTTTCCTGTTTCCTCTCCTCTCCTCTCCTCTCCTCTCCTCTCCTCTCCTCTCCTCTCCTCTCCTCTCCTCTCCTCTCCTCGTTTTTTTAGAGTCTTGATTATATCTGTATGTTAAACAAATAAATTCTATTTATGTCTAATGTAGGATATTTTGACATTCCCAGGACAGGGCAGAAGTGCCTTGTAAGGGAACTAAGTCCTTATGCTTAATCTGTCAGATTTTGGTTTTTAAATTTGCTTCTAGATCCACAAAAAGTGAGGGGGTGGGAAGAAAAGCACAATCTTGTATTTCTTTCAGACTACTCTGAGTAGAACAGAGAATAAGTGAGCAAGGAACCTACACCCCAAATGAGGATTTAAAGCAGCAAATATACTCATTCCCTGTCTGAATTTCCTATAACACTTTTCCCATTCATCCTTTTCCTCTTCTGTTTTCCACAACACTTCATGAGTACTGAGAAAATGTCATTAATAACTGATACAAAGAATCACACATGAGCATATAGATAAACTGGGGATGACAAAATATCAACTTGCAGCTGCTCAATTGGAAGCCGTATCTACACAACGGGTAATTGCTTTTAATTTAATTAGGACTCCTGGTATTGTTTCTATCTCATAGATTACATTATAACATGCAATGTGTTAAAGCAGGAAGACGAACTGTGAGAAGACTCTGAAAATATTACCTATTTTGTCTAGAAATACCATACTTCAATGCCTCTAAGCAATTGCTGCTCATGGGCAATGATCAGTTCTTTCATGCTGCTCTGTTTTAGTACTTTGGTATATTCAAAATACTCAGGTAATATGATTTGGAAATATACAGTCCAGCTTTGTAGAAGTAACACAAATTGACATATATATAAATATATGGCAAAATTTTCACCAATTTTATCCTCAAAAAATTGCAAATTATTCAAAATAAACTTCAGCTAATCATCTGTAAAGTATAATCATCAAGTGCAAAGGAATTACAGAAATATGTGCCTTACAGAAATAATTTCCAACATTAAAATCATGTTATATAAAATCCAATGAGGAAAATTCCCTACTGGTGTAAATAGGAATAGCTCCTTCTTCTTAACTCATTCCATCACAGAATATATCAGCTCTTAGGAGGGCAGTAAACTGAATGAAAATAAAACACCCTAAAACCTGATAAAATCTTGAATTATTCATGTAAATAGACAAATTTCAGTACTGTTACAGGCATTACACAGTAAGATGATCCTTCAATATGATGCACAATTTTTTGATAGAACCTGATTCTGTACTCAGAATGCAGACTCTCATTTTAGCATATAGCAGAGTCCATAACTTCTATTGATAATTCCCCTTTATGTGGCCATTTGCTTTCTATTTATCAGCAAATTCCAATAAACATACTCAGCCAGAAGCACAAGTAGTTTTTCTTAATTATTTTATTGCATTGGTTAAACAGATCTATTGAAATAACTCCTGGAGGTTCAAGCTAGCATTGGGCCCATTTCTTTCTCCTCCTCTCCCCACTCCTATCCACCACCATTCAAAATCCCCTTGCATTGTCAGTGCAGGACAAACAGGAGGAGAGATTATGCACATGATAGATTCTCAGACCAGAATAATGTCCACTTTGTATCATATCTCATTTTCACTGTCCCTAAGAACAAGCAACAGAAACTCTTCTCTTTTTATATTGCTCAATATTGGTGACATTGACTTCCAAGGTCCCTTTGTCTTTACTGCTAATGTTAGAAATTACAATAGGGCTGATTTTAACCATATAACAGCCTGAAATCTCCTCATTTTGTGCAATTAAATAAAAGTGACCCTCAGACCAGTGTTCTGGTTGCACAAGTGATAAAGATATTTCCTATAAGGTCAAATTGTGACCTTGAAAAAACAGCTTTTCATATGACTTCCACTGAAAATGAGGGTAACCTGCAATTTAGACATGAAGAACCATAGCCAAACCACCAGGGTTTCACTGCTGGCTCTTTCAGTAAATTGTTCTGTGCATTGAGCAAGTTCAGTTCTCCAAGGCTGGTGCATAGGACTAATGCTAACTAAAACCTTCATAGCATATACAGAAAACATTATATGCAACCTGAATAATGAAAGTATGAAAACATCAGTCTTTCATACTGAAGTGAATAATGGTCATAAATCCTCACTGCCCATGGCCAAAAAATAAAGAAAATTACATGGCAAACCAACTATACAAACAAAAAACCCAGCTGTCAACTGCTGCACTTTGTATACTTTCTACTAAAATGATTAATCCTCTAAGAATTCCTTTGTGAATTTTCTCTGAACTTAAGTGCATGATTCATGCACCTTGGCAATCCTATCCTGAATCTGACATTTTGTTCCTGGAGTCACTCATACCACTTGCAGCATGATATCTAATAATACTCCTGGTAAACGAGCAATATTTCTTATACACTTGTAAAAATATAAGTGATTCATTCTTTCCATTCGGACACTTTAAAAATAACCAAATAGCAGGACACTAAGGGACATGGATTCCAGAAGAGCCTGATGAAGGATGCTATCCTTCCCTGAGATGAGTGTGTTGGAGGACTGATAAACCCCTGCAAACAGAAGATAACTCACAAACTTAGACCTTTCAGAGCTGTGCTGGCATCACAAGACATCATAATTCTATAGAGACTAAGACTAATTAACAGAAAGAGATGAAGACCCAGTGCCCAGGTTTAATAGAAAGTTCAGAGCCACTTCGCTGAGTCTGAACCCAAATGTCCTCAGTGAAAGTCTTAAAAACTGGACTTGGTGAGAACCACGGCACACAGTTTTGAAGAAATTTTCCTTCTCATATAGTTTAATTCCTGTTTAAATCCAGGCTAGCCAAGGTATTCTAAAAGGTGACAATACGTCTGTCTCTTTAGCCTGATTGTTTTTGCCAAAACCAAGATTAACTTGAAAAAAACATGGACATTTTACAAAAATCATGACTGATTTGCCTAAGAGGAAGAAAATAAGCAAGATTTGAAAGGACTGATAAGGTTCCCTCTTGGTAATCCCCTTGGTGGTAACCATTTACTTATGTCAAGGAAGAACACCATGCATGCAATAACTGCACAAAATTTCGTCTCAGTATGGATAGACTGAAACAATTTGCATAGAATCACAGATAGCTGGAGCTGAAGGGATCTATAAGGACCATTGAGTCCAACTCCCTGCTCCTCAGAGGGCTACTAAAACCAAACTATATATGTCGCATAGCTAACAACATTTGCTACCCTGGTAGAAACTACATACTCTCCTCTTGGGGAGTCATCTGATCTTCAGCAGAAGGTGGATCTTCTTCTCTCAACTCATCTATTCCTCTCAGGTCTAAACTACGTGCACTCTGAACTGCTATTTGACATTCTCCCAACATTTCCCTCTGAGGTGAAACTCAGAGGTGACCTTGAGTGTTTTTGCTCTAAAATGAAAGTAAACTGTGTTGAAGTCCTATGACTCTGAGCTTTATACCTACAAGTATATATCCACCTGCCCATTTCATGTCTTGCCACTGCCCATAGTACTCACCACATTTGCAGCATGAGGCCATAAAACACCATGTCATAGGCCATGACAGAACTGTCACATCTGAGTCACTTCAAACTGAAAATAAAATTATATTTTATAGTGCATTTCAAAAGGGTGCCTATGACCTGAACAAGCATTGCATATGACATCTGGGGCAATGGGCCAAGGTCAGTGTGGGATATATTTTTCCTTTTGGTCTGTAAGTCAGGGACTGTTCCTACAGTACTGTAGATACAGCCAGAAATTATGAAACACCAAAGCAAATCCATCTTGTCTTTTATTTAATTTGGCTCTGTTCTTTAGCTTTAATGCAAGTAATCTTCAAGGAGGCCATCGGCATTGTCCACATGACCAGGGAGCACTAGAGGACTGGAACTGTATAGCCAGAAGGGCTTTTGTCAGGCTCAGTGTCCATGCTGTATTTCAAGGTGAGCTAGCTCCAGCCTTCTCTCTGGCCAGAATACCTTTTAGTGGCTGGATCATACCAGGACCAGCCCTTTTAGAACTTTGCCTAGATAGTTTCCTCCAAAAGAAATCCAGCCTTTGTGCTGGACCTCCCTGCAATGTCAACCTTGGGCCTGGTCAGGAGATTCTCTTAAAAACGACACTCACCAAACATGAATGGAAAAATGCAACTATAGCAGGAGCCTCAGTAAAAAGGAAATGAAATGTGGTTGTCATAGCCTGCTAACCTTGTCAAAGGTTAACAAAGTCAATCAAACTGTTAACCTTGGCTAACAATTAAGCCACAGTGTGTCACAAGAAGAAAGCAGGATGAAAAAGCATGTGGGGTGAGATAAAGACAAGAGGCTAATTGACCACTTATTGTAATGGGCAAAATGGGACTGGACTTGAAAAAAATAAATTTAGTTTACAGCCAATTAAAATATATTTGGGAAATAATCACTGAAGCTTTTACCTTTGTTACTTGGCCATGCTCATTTTGAAAAGTAATGGTGATCCCTTTCCTGTGACATATAATTTCTTCCTATCCATATTTCAAGCCTTTCCCAGCAGACTATTGAAATGAAAGAGGAAGAGATGTATCTAGCTGTAATGATAACTAATCTTATAGACGTGATCCTGTAGTCACAAACTTTACTGATCAAAGCAGACATTAATACCCTCCTTTTTGTCACTTGCTTGTTGCTACCATGAATCACAAAGTTTAGAGTATTCTCTCTCCCTGAATAAATGAACACTATACTGACTTTACCCCAGCTCTCTAAAAGACTCCAGAAATATCAATAGGTATTTGTTATTAATATCTGATGTCTTAATCCCTTAACCTTTCTTATTCAATTACTGTGTAAAACGGGTGAGATGGCCAAATTTGCAGTCATCGGATTATAACCAAGAGCATATCTTCTTCGACAAATGGAATCCAGGTAATAGTATTTCTACAGAACAATATCTGAAGAAGAATGAAGAAGCAAACAAACACCAGGATAAAATAATTCAGAAATAATTTTAGGTAAGATGAAGGAAATATATGGAGAAAGAGGAAAACCACTAACAAAATAATTGCACATTTCCAGTGAACAAAGTCAGTCACAGTTTCAGAAGCCATGCAATTTATAAATGTTCAAGTATATTAAAAAAATTCGCAGTTACAAATTTCCCTTCTATTAAGTTGTTATACACAGGTATATTATTAATATTTATCAATTACCCAGCACTGAGCAAATGAACCATGCCCTCCTTACCTGCAGACTAAAAGATACAAAAACATAAGTCATGCAGACTGAAAGACCTTTCAATTTAAAACAAAAAACTTTATTGGCGGAATCTCTAGAAATTTTCCAAAGTCCACAAAGTTGCACAATAAAATTCCAAACAACCTTATTAGACAGAAAAGAAATGCCAGGTGGACTAAGGATCCTGGAACAGAGGTTTGATAAAACACAAAACTAAAATCAGTAGCAGAAGCAGTCAATAAGAAAAAAAATGGCAGAAACAGATGTTGTCCACATTTTGGTTTCAGTATCTTGTGTTTTGCATCATGACCAGCTCAAAATTCCGGTGAGTTTTCTCAGGAGTAATCATTATAATGCATGTCAGAGTAGTGTTAATTATGGAAAACAAAACCACTGACCATCAAGCAGTTCCCAGCTCCTAAATAATCACATCTCTCAACCATTTGCAAACTCTTAACATTGATCATATCAGAAAAAAACCTACTCCAGTGTGGTTACCAATGTAAATTTCACATGGGAATGAAAAGGATGCAAAAAGAAATACTAGTACTTTTGGGATTGGTTTCTGATTGATATGTAGAGTATAAAGACTGCCAAAACCAGAAAATCTCAGGACAATAAGCCAAGACTATGAGGTCTTTGATTTTGTCCCTCAAATATGAGTAAAGAAAGAATAAAGAATCTATAGCAATACAATAACATAATTCTTGAAAATTTACATAAATCTGTCTTGAAGACAGAGACCTACCCTTCCAAGATTGCAGCTTATACCCAGTCCATAACCCCTTGGGAAGTTTCTGGGGTAATTTGTTATTATCCCAATTTTCATAATTTACAACTTGTCATTATTCAGCCTTCAAATGAAAACTTGAATGGAAATTCAATGCATCTTGCAAAACATTACTAATAACCACCCCATATATAAATAATCTTAGATGAATACTAAGTCAGGTAAAGTCATCTTAACCTCATGAAGATCATCGAGTCTTTCCAGAAATCACACTGCTCAGACAAGTGGCAACAAATTATTTACTTTTAATTACAGAAGAAGCCATTGAACCATTATGCCTCAGAGAAAAATCACTCCTTAAACACAAAATTAGCAGAAACAGCCTCTCTTCAAGACAAGTGCCATGCCCTGTTTTGGATATATGTTGCAGGGACTTAGTTTAGTAGAACTGAGGCTATTGGAAGAATAACCAAAAAAGTGACTTACTCCATAAAGAGTATTACATCCAAAAACAGACACTGAGATATTAAATATACCTAGAAGCAAAGCTGGAAGAAGTCTGAAAAACTTCTGTATAGAGAGTTGTTTCTTAGACAAGCTTTAAAGTTATTGGCTAAGGGAGTAATTGTGGAAACACAGGGAAGAAATCCAATTGTGGAAAGAAAATCAGTTTTAGAGGCAGAAGGCACTGATATAGGAAATGTGTGAAGAGACATTAAAATGTCAATAAAGACTCTTCTGGGTAAGATAGCTCAGCTAAAATCATTCACTGCAGTCCTGGCTGCAGTTGCACACTGCCTCTTGACACACAAAGGGAGGAGGGATAACACACGTGAAAGGCTATAAAACATAATGCCATAATACATTTGGCACAATGTGTAAACCACAGATAGCATCAACATTGCCCTTCACTATGATCTGTGTGGCCAATATTCCTCTCCTAGACATCACAAACAATGAGATCAGAAGCCTGATCTGCTGGCAGATGAAAGAAAAAGGGGAAGAACCTTTGGGATCTTGTATCTGGATAGATCAGTAAAAGGCAGAAAAACAGATTCCAGAGACTTCAAGATCATCTTCACTATTATCAACATCATCTGCCCATCAGCTGAACATATGACAGAAAGGGAAGTACAATTCCAATATTTCATCACTACCACTTTGAATATAAGCCTTCAGGAGAACACTGAAAAGGAGAGGAAGGAGAATGATCAGAGGAGTAATGACTTTTACAACTTCTATGGCTCAGCCTAAAATCCCTGAGCAACCTCTTAATAACTTGAACAATTATATCAACCATTTCCATCAGATACTAGAGTTCCTGGTAACATGACTTTTTCTTTCCCTGACGTCTCTAACATTTTTTCCTAAAGATCTTGGGGTTTAGCTGGAGGTGAAACATTGCCAATTTATAGACAATTACACCAATATATTAGAATGTGATATGAAAAAATAATAACAAAAAAAAGATTTGCAACATTATTGTTCTAAGAAGATAGAGCATAAACAAGACAGTATCCCAAGGATAAAGTAATCACATAAACCCAGAGTGGTAATTGCAAGTTCTGTAGGATAGTGTTCAAAGGTAAGAACTTCTTCCTTATCAAAAAAAACATGCTAAAATTGCTATCTGTTCTCTGTTGGCAAAATCTACTGCCCTGAACCATGATCTTTAAGTTAAGAAGGGTGTAAATCTGCATGCAACTTCATACAGCCCAATAGCTACCATCATGTGATAGAAGAGGGTGGAGTAAGCCAGGACAAGGTGGAATGAGTTGCTCTGAATATTAGCTACTTTAAAAACCAAAGAAATTTCTGGCTTTGGAAAGGCTTAAAATAGTTACAATAATAATAAAAAAAAAAGTCTATGAAAAAAGTCTGTATGTAAATGGTCAATAAAAACCATTAACAAACTGCTGCCCAGTCCTTTGGGATTGACTGCTGTGTTCTTTTGTCACAGTGGTGAAACTCATTTGCCCCCTGGGTGTATGTTGTCACATGCCACATTTTTAGTAAACAACTAATAAAGAACTTTCAATGCAAAGCAATCTTAGTCTTTGTTTCACAGGGCGGATGATACGCGTCTTTATAGATAGAAAATGGGATTGACCTCAGCAGTTGGTCTGGATTTGCACAGACAGGATCTGGCACATGGAGCTGAGATACTGCAATGCTGGTGTGGAGCACAGCATATGAAATCAAATGTGACCTCTTGTCCCTGTTCCTGCTTTTTCCAGTTTTGTATCACAGCACTCAGATCCTTCAGTGTGAATCTTCTAGAGCTGTTTCAGTGCCAGCACTCTTAGTCTATGCCATTGCCAGAGTGAAATTTGTTAAAACAAGCAGTGATCTCAACAGTACACTGTGTTTGATCAATTGTGGCTACTGTTCTCATTTCTCTTCTCTGGCATCATTATCAGATGGTCCTGTCTCTTATACAACTTGAGAAGAAATTATTTCATCTAGAAGAAAATGATACAGTTGGTTGTGGTTCTGTATCTTCCTACATGCTGTTTAGCTACTACAGATAGAGTTAAAGCTGTTCACATCCACTGAGGCACACACATACACCTGGCTGAGAGCACAGGATGGCATAAAGCAGCTGACTAAGAGCCTTTTGTGAGAGAAATGATCCAGTAGAGTAGCATAAAATGGTATAAGCTGCAAACATCCTTTCTAGACCCTGTGGTGAGGAATCAATATAGATTCAACACTCACTGAATCATTACTTTTTGGTTAACAGAACTTGCAGTGAAGAAAGTGGTTATTTTATAACTCTTGATATGTAGGAGCTGTAATTAAAGAACTTTCTATCATCTTTTTCAATTTAAGTAATATGTATAAGTGAGGTTTCCCAGTAAAATTTCCTTTTATTAAACTTCATTATTTTTTGCTGAACATATTCCAAGCAGTTTTATTATAAATAATTAAAATTAAGTGAGAAAAAACCCCAAACCAACACATCTTGAGAAACAGCTTTTTGGACTTCAAGTTGTAAATTTTTTGTTTTGCTGTTTTTACTCACATTCACTAAGTTATAATGAGTCTCCAATGTCCGTAGTGCAAATCAAAGCATTTCCTCTATATTGCTGAACATTAATTCTCTTTCAATCTAACAGGTGTTACACATGATAATTAATAATTTATGCTCAGCATAGTAAGTAGGATATACTAATATCCATCAGGATATTGATGTTATTAACTTCAGTTGTCTGAAGATTGTTGTCTACCTTGAAGGCTTTGATAGAAGAGGAACAATGTTTAAAAACTCAACAGCAGAAGGAAAATCTGCTTTACATCTGTGATATGAATAACCAACCTAAGGTTGGAACACCTGATCCACACACAAATTTACTCCTGATCCTCTGCTGTGTCCTATACACGTTTAAAGGCTGCAATGCTTCAGGAGTTGATTAATATGAAGATGAAATGTTTCTTAAGGGCAGAAATATTTTGCAGAAACTTGGGCAGATGGCTGTGGGGCAGAAACAAACTCAGTCAAATATTTTAATGTTCTGTAGTATTTTATCAGAGCTTATGTTTCTCATCTAGGCTCCCTCTGTAGACTGTGGACTGATGCTCTTCATCACAATGTGATTAATTGCTCTCTGGAATTTTCTCCCTCTTTACTGACCACAGAAGATGTGTGCCTGACTAGCTTAGATTATATTTCCAACTCTTATATAGTCAATTTTAAGTAAAATTAATCCCACCTCGGGTTCTTTATAGCTGTCATCACATTGACCTTCTTTGATTTTATACATGACTGTGTTTCTTTTCTTGGTGCTTAATGTTAATTGTGTTTTAACTTGTACCTTACACCATTTAAAAATTTTGGTAAACTTGATTAGGGAGGTAGAAATCTTAGAAGCCTGACTGCAATGCAAGTTTAATTGTTTAATTGTTAGAATTCATTAAAAGACATTCTGTGCTTATCAGATTTTCTTGACTTCATTTTGTGCAGAGTTTAACATAGCAAAATCTTGATTTCAAAGCAGGAAATACTCTTATAAATGAAAACTAAAAAGTAAGAAAATGAAGACATGCAGTTTCATAGTCTAAACAGTATATCTTATTGAATATAATTTCTTTTCTGGGAAGGACTTCATCCTGGGTTTGTCTCCTATTTACATTTGGTGGGTTTTTTTCTTGTTGCTAAGTACTAGCTAGAGCTTTTCTAAAATTCCTTGTATTTTCTATTTTCTCTTTTTATTTGAAAGGCCTGAATTTGAGAAGGATTTTTTTCTAATTTTTTTTTTTTTCATTTAAGAGAATAGAATATTCCAAATATTCTTTAAGGCTGAATCTTACAGATAAACAATTAAAACAATGAGAGTTTTGACTAATATTCCATGCCTAGCTAATTCTGCATTCGAGTAGTAAATGTACTGCAGTTTCAAGTGTTTGCCATAATGGTGTGTGTTTTGGGGATTTTATCTGTTTGCTTGATTGGGGGGGATGTTGGTTGTTTTGTTTTTAATAACAGTGCAAAAGCTTCTTGTGTCTCTGTAATGATTTTCTTGTAATCTAACTTGATTTTCTAAAATATTTGCTATGTACAGTACACTTAAATATGCTTATAGTCAACTGTAGAGACTGTGTGTGACTTCATTGTACCTGTGGCAGACTAGGCTTTTAGAATACTTTACTCACTCTCCTTTTAGTCTTGGCAGCTTTGAAGCTTCTGCTACTGCAGCAGGACTTCAGTATTTCTGAAGCATTCAGTGTCCTGGATGTTGAATTTTTAAAATATTGTCGCTCTGGAAGGCAGCAGAAATGGTGATTTGAGTGGTCTTGCTTTCACCATGGTTTCCACTTCTTTTCTTATGTGTTGGAATATTTGAACATTTTTGATTCAAAGGATCTGCATAACCACCTTGTGATTCTCCCTGTTCTGGCATTAATGCTGGGCATTCGTGACACTTCATAGCAAGAGTTTGCTTGACATTCCTTTCATTAACATCTGATTATTTTCAGGTACAATAAAATGTTGCTAGCTCACACTTAAAAGTTTTAATAAAACAAATTCCTTACTCCCTTCCCCCTAATTATATGCCACTATTCTATCTCTATTTTTTCTCTTCTCTTCTCCACAGTCCCCTATAGTTTACCTCTGAATGAACAAGCATATACATGTGCACAGGTGCATTCTCCCCATAAATAATACCTTACCCTCCTTTTGGGTTTTGACAGATTTCTGCCTGTTTGGTAGCTCTGTCAACATTGCAGCTTCAGTCAGACTTACTGTTCACTAGAATTCTAATGGGCAATTTTAGGTTCATGATGAAGAGTAAGACAAACAGGCAAATGGCTGTAAGCACGCAGGCTTGAAGGGGTTTCATTGCCAGCTCATTATAGCTCCACTAATGAGATTTTCATCCAATTTGTGGGATAGCAGAGCTCAACTCAAAAGAGGGACAGAGCTACCAACACAGTAGGATTAGTATGCCTTATTAAAAAATATAACCTTTGTTAAATCAGGATTCTGTGTTTAGGGCAGTGACCTTATACACTGGCACAACAGAAAAACAATCGCTGGATTATTTACATTACGCTCATCAGCTTGGCATAATTGCTGGAGTGATGTAAAACTCATACAATTCACTCAGGCAATAACAAATACATTCTTTATGTGCAATCTGGAGTAAAGTACAGCTAGTAAGATTTTTGCTAGTAAGTAAAAATAACTGTTGTTTATGAAACTGCTTTTACAACGAATCTTGGGATGCATAAAGAAAACAGCAAAAAAGAAACAGAGATCCTGTGACACAAAAATAGAAAACTGTGAGGAAATATAAAGGCATTCCCCAATTCTGTGAAAGAAGTGAAATTCAAAAATAAGTGAGTAGGTTCTAGAAATTTAGCAGAAGTTTATTTTTAATTTACCCATAGATCTGCCATTTGCCCTCCATGGTTACCAACCTTCAAGTCTCAAATGAGCTGGTACTTGTTACTTGTTCAGGCATAATGATTTCTTTTGATTACCCTGTCCCTATGCAAACTCCCTTGAAACACAGACCTACCTCTTTAAATTCTAAGTTCAGTAACAAAAGATGATCATTTCATTATTCACGTATGCAGTTATTATACATTTCAATAGGCCTTTTATAAGGACAGATCTGACACATACCCTTGCTGAAAATCCAGAAGTAAATCTTAGTTCCCTAAACTGTATTGCCTTCGCCATTACCACAAAGGATGTGATGTAGGTTTCTGTGTTCTAAAGGCCTCACTATGCTGGACTTCAGGAAGTTGCTAGTAATATTCAAACTAGAACTAACATTTGTCCTCTCTGAACATTGCTCTGTCTCCATGGAGGCAGATATTTCTGTCTAAATCCACGTGATTTTTTTTTTAAACTGCAAAGCACTGTAACAGGATTTTTTTTCACAGTAGCAAAACCTCAGTTCTGTAACCAAACGGAGTCAGCCTGGTTTAATCAGGCTATCAATCACCCTGCAGAAACAAGAGGGCGGCAAATAATTTTTTCCACCTCCTGCAAGGCATAGAATACACCATCAAATTGTCTCAGTACTGCAGTGGATCAAATTTGGCATGGGACTTCCACCAGAAGGTAGAAATATCAGGCTCTGCTAACTTAGAACACTGTAAGTAATTTTAAAGTCCTGCTGGGAAAAGGGAAAGCTACATTTAGGGACCTTCTTAAAAATGCTAGAGGGTAGAACGTCATTGGAAGATGCTATCAGGCTGCTAATCAATCAGCCATCAGCCATCAGCCAGTATTTATTGCAACAGGCTGGAGGTTCACAACACCTTCTGGTTTGTGGCAGGTTCTCAAAGCAGCACACACACATCAGCCTGCCAGTTTTCACTCTGCACACCACCAAGACCAGCTTCCAGCTGAAGTGTCCTGGTAAGCACCAGACTCAGCAAGGAATCCTCCATGTTATGGAGCTGAGCAGCTCTGCCTTGAGCTGTATTCCCATGTACAAACCATGGTCTGCTCTGCAATTACAGCTTGATCTTAGGAGGCTTTAGAGTTGAGCATGCCACACCAGAGATCTCATAAACAGCATAAACTTAAGTAAAATGTCAGTGTTCTGAAGTACTTTATTGACATAAACAGAAACAATTCAACACTGATGTCTAAAATAAAATAGTTTAACTGCAGAAAAATGTTTCAGGAGCTGCTTGTGTCATAAGCCTTTTCCTCACGGCAAACGACTACCTTGGTGGGAAATATATTGAATATCATAACTTGTCTATTTTAAAGCCTCATTAGTTGTATTTCTACCCGGGTGTGGGAGGTGGACGTGAGCTTGCCCAAGTCAGATATTGATATGTTCTGGCATAATGATACTCAAAGGAAATTGGAGGACTGTGCTGTTTCTTCAGAAGCTTGCAAGTAGCTCTAACATTTTTGCACAGATAAATGCAACAGTTTTATAGTTTGATGAGTAAAGAAACCACCACAATCTGCTTTGGCAGTATGTTCACTGTGATTTCTGCAGTGTGTGAACACAGCAAGGAGAGTGACAGGGTTTGAGGGATTTCTCAGCCAAGCAGCATAATTCAGAAACAAGTTCAACTCTCAGAAAAATTTCTCTAAGTCTTAAATTATCATTTCCTTGTATATTTTTAAAGTCTACTTGCTTTAGGGCAAGTGTTAATATATACCTGGGTTTTTTTGAGATAGTTTTTTCTTGTGTATTTATTAATTGTTTTTCATCTCAACATAAATGAGATGAGCATTCTGGCATTTCCTTGTGGAATCTAAAGAAAAAGGAATGATTTACAATGGCTGTGTGCAATGTTGCTTTGGAATTGCAGTCTAAGTATTCTCATGATGAAAATATTCAGACATGGAAATCGTTAGGACTCTACAGCATTTCAGAATATTAACCACCAAGTACTTATGCCAGTAGATACTTCAGGAGGTTAATTGAAATAATAGTCTCAAAACTATTTTGGATCAATGCACATCAGACACCACTGCTATCCCTGTTTTTAATAGTACATTGTGGAAGGAAGCCTTACAGAACTGTAGGTATAGAAATTAAGAAAAAATTTGAGGGAATTCATGCTTTCTCAGAGAAATACATTAATATCCATACAACTTCCAGAAAACTTAGTTCAATAACTTGATTTAAAAATGTCCTGTTTTTCAAAGAAACTTGTCATAGCAGATTTAGCCATAGCTAGTAAATATGAGTCCAAAGAAGCACTCTGTTGCAAGGCACCCCTTAAGGAACAAGTTGCAGTGACTATTTCACCTGAAATAACTTGTTAATATATTTTCCTGGTCTCAAACTAGAGGCAGTGCAGAATTTAGGGCACTAATTTCCTTCTAGGAACTATGATTGCTACTTTGCTTGATTCATATGAAATGTAAAGGACAAACATAGTAGCAGAAATCTCTTCTGCTGAGGACGTTCTGCTTTATTTTTCATATAATTGTTCCTGAAGAAAGGGAGTTTTCAACTGTATGAATGTAAGGTACAGGAAGTAGCTTTAAATCAAACGTTTTCCTGCTGTAGGAATTAGATTTTTAAGTGCCTTCCTGCAAACAAAGAATTTGCTCCATGACTACAAAATTAAGGGCAAAAAGTCCTTATGAGTTCTAGCTTATATCCATGTGGTAAAATAAGCCTTTAAACTGCTTGTCATCTTGTCAAACAGACTATGAAAAAAATTTTTAAAATAAGAATAGTTTCCTTCTTTTCCCCACACCTGCTTTATGAACATTTTTATGTTCACATCTTACGCATAAATACCTTACTTGTTTTACATTAGTATGGCTTGTATCATGACCGATTTTGGCTCAACCAGCTGACAGCAGCGTCCTTGTCTCTTTGGATGTATTACTCCTTCAACCCAGGGTTGAAAATCACTCTCATGAGGCCCAGAGTCCCACTACAGATCCATGGAAGTGAGCTGAAGAACTTAGTCTGCTGCTCAGGAGGGGATGGGGAATTCTGCTGGGAAAGGAAGGTGCCTGTGCTGGGAAGAGAGGGAGCCTGGGCTGTGCCAAGTACCAGGCAGCAGCCTGGATGGGGGC
Organism: Cettia cetti; assembly: GCA_013401135.1. Classification (NCBI taxonomy): domain Eukaryota; kingdom Metazoa; phylum Chordata; class Aves; order Passeriformes; family Sylviidae; genus Cettia; species Cettia cetti. Next base: position 4,900 of record VZUI01036678.1, on the reverse strand, counting down.
TGCCAAGCTGGGACTGGGTGCACTATCAAAGCCAGGCTCGCTAAGAGCACACAGCACACAGTCTGGTCTTTTAATTAAACACCAGAGTCTAAGAATTAAGAAGTCAGTTCCTTCTTCTACCACAGGGTTTCTGTGTGACCATGCAAATATAACTCTTTTTGTTCCTGGATTAAAAACTGTTTCAAGGATATGCCACACTGTAGACAGCAGTGCATTAGAGAGACAACTGAGCTAGCTTTAACTAGGAAGGATAACTGCTGCCCATCACACCATGAGTCTGTACACAAATATCTGTACTGCTTCTGGTAGCCAGGCTACCTTGGATATCTTTGCACTGTACTTAGTTTCTACTAAAACCCTGTCCTTAGTATGGCAACATCTTCCACAGATTAAACCCAACCCAGGAGGGGGCTTGCAGTTAGGAACATTGAACAACTGCTGAGATGTACAATGGCAGAATCCTCAGTGTACTTCTAATTTAGGCACCATTCTCTAGACCAGGCAGCGACAATTCTACTCATGGCAGAGCCATACCTTTTCTCCGTGGTTTCAGCGATCCTGTTTGCTTTAGACTGAGTTACTGTTCAGTAGTTATGATGGTCACAGTGTGGCCAGTCAAGGGAAACAGACAGAAACTTCTGGAAATGTAAATGAAAATTTTAATTTCCAGCTGTTTGCTTTATTTGCTGTTGGGATATCTCATTTATCTGTCTCTAACCAGATATCTTCAGTGTGCTATAGTTTTTGGGATGTGTATATAGAACTGTATATTAGAAGTTGCCTTGGGCTGAGATAGGGACAGATGATGAAATTCTGAGACCTCTAAGAAACAGTAAGAAAACAGATAAAATACAGTAGAGGGCTGAAATTGTGGAACAGTCACAAAAATATCCTTCCACTTAATCAGCACTTAAATAGTTAACTATTGTTGCACTTCTATTATCTTTAAGTTTCACAATGGACAGTCAAACTGAATGAAGCAGTTTGGTTACACCTCTGTTACAGATAAAATTTCAGGCTCCCTGAAGATTCAGAAAAGAGTGTTTTTTATCATCTCATACCTGGTGCACATTTTAAAAGATCACAGTGATGAACATATGGTAGCTGTTTTCATTTTTTATAGTTTTTTTGATTCAACATCAAGGAGATGATTCTGCAGCCAGTGATAACTATGAAGAGAAAATCCTGGGGGTTTAGTTTTAAACATAAAACAATGCAATAATCCCTATCAGCTCGGTGACTGCAAAAATCTAGGTTAACCATATTCACTCATCCCAACCAGTACTAATTGTGTGGTCTTAGTTTGTAGGCTTTCATGGGTTTTATATTCCAAAACCTGACATTTCTGCCTGTAGCTATCTCAAGTAGCTGAGTCCTTTCAAGTGAATAGCATGGACAAAGTTTTATTGCTCCATAAGAAGTTGCCTAGAAACCACCTATACCATGGTTGAATCATAGCTGCAATTTTGTCACTTTCATTACTGACTTTCTGGGAATGAGCAAGCCCAGAAGCAGAATTGTCTGTTTTCACTTGTGAGATTCTTGACAGTGTTGGAGGTGGCAAAGGAATCCAGAGACAAGGGTGGTCATGATGGAGCTAAAGGACTTATTCGAGTGATATTATACATAAGTTGTCAACCTACTTATATTCTCTCTCTCTCCTTAACCTTCTCATGCAGTCATACATAAAGAAGTTACTTTAGGGAAGTCAAGAGGATTTTTGCAGAACTTTATCTAACTCAGCTAACAACACGTGCTTCACCCTGGCTCTTGCCATGTAACAGCAAATCTCCCCAGTCATATGGCCAAGATAGACATCCTGGCTCACTTGTAAAGGAAATGTCATTTCTTCTAAGCTCCTTCTCCTGCAAAAGTCTGGACTAGATGATTTTTTGAGGTACATTCAAACCTGAGCCTATGTTTCTATACCATTGAGCCTCACCTACATAGTTTAATTTCCCAAGTTTTGCTGTTAGTTTTCATGGTCAATTTTTAGAGAGTTCAGTGTCCTCACAGAGAATGCTCAGTATAGACCACTTCAGCTTTTAACTCACAAGGTTTCCTTCTTTCTGTAGCATCCACTCTCTGTTGATTGAGAATATTCTTTCTGGACTCAATAAATGGTCATCAGGCTTTTTTTAACATGGTGTTTCAGCTAGGAATGATCTGGTATTCAAACACTACTTTGCAGAAAATTGTAGTTTCAGCTTGTCTGTGGAGCTGTGTCTTCATACAGGACACCACCTCAGAGCTTACACAGGAGGGATGGCCACTCTACTGTTGGTGTCACTGGTTTTGATACTCCATCCCCCCCTCATGTGTCATGTACTGAGGAAGTCCATGGTCTGTCACAAACATAAGGAGGCTATTGAAATCCTCTAGTGGATTCCACCAAAAACAAGTTTCTGATATTTATTTGGTATTCTATGATACACACAATGTGTGAAGCAGTGACGAGATGTAATTTCAGCCTCTGAAGTCTTAGCATCTATTGTTTTCCAAAACATACTTCTCATGCATAATGAAAAAGCATAATTATTCAAATATCTTCATATACTTTTAGGATAATTCACCTGGCCAACATACTTTAAGTCCCCATCTGAGCCAGTCAGACTGTCTTTAGATTCAGTGGAGTGCAACTGGCAATTTGTTCATGTCATCTACAATAGACATCTAAAATAATATTCCTAAGATAATGTTATTTTCCACTAAATGAAAGACATTCAACTGTGGACTAGTCAGGTGTGGGATTACTTTTACTGTGCATCCCTCAATATAAGGTGAGAGGGCAAAATAAAGGCTATGAAGTGACTTTATAAGCATTGGTTGTGAGGAACATAAAAAAGCAGAGGATATTAATGGGATAGTTTTATCCTAGCAATAGATTAAGATAAGAGAACATAAAGAATGTAAACTAGGACTGTTTCTTAATACATAATGATGGGCAGAAAGGGTGAAAAACAATACAAGAAAATATTTGGTGACATAAGATCATTCAGAATAACCAGCAGCACAAAAATAAGGAGGAGCGCCATGCAAGTCCGTGTGAATGGGCATCCAGAAAACACTCAGGTCATTGTCAACAATGGCTAAAGACAAAAATAATGTATAAAATTGAATAAAGACTAGCATAGACAATTACCCTGATAAATTATATTAAGTCATAAACAAGCAGTACATTCTCAACTGGAACATTATGATCAGCTGTGGTTCTATCTTAAAGACAGTGGGTACAGAAGAGATTTACTGGCAGCTGATTATTACTGTTAGAGTCATGAGAGAACCAACTTTAAATGATTCTGAAAAAAATGCATTTGGCTGTTTGAATAAGCAAAAACATTTGCTTCAAGTAATAAAAAAATGTGTAGTAAGGGATAGTGGATTTTGCTAGTTTGTTCACATTTCATTCATGCTTCTAGGCAACAAATACAAAATATTCTGACTAAGGAAATGTGTAGAATGGAAAAATAGGGTTGTGAGGAAACCATCTAATATTCCCTCTGCTCTGACAAAGGATTTAACATGCAGTACAGAAGTGTTTGGTTTACTTGATACGAAAAAACATCAACTGAGATTGCATAACTTTCTTCATTTGGGTGCTCTATTGCTTAAATATCTCACAAAGTCATGTCTAACATATAATGCAAATTTTTACAGAAGTGTACCAATTATTACTGAACTTACTTATAGTCAACAAGTAATTTCAGTACTTTCATAACAAACTTTTTACATATTGAAAGGCTGCTACCATGTCTGTCTCCCAGTCTGTTTTCTCCTAGACTAAACAAACCAAATTCTTTCAACCTTTCTTCATAGACCATGCTTTCTAAAACTCCAATAACTCTTGTTGCTCTGTCCTGGACTCTCTCCAAACTCAGTTTTTCTTAAAGCATGGTGCCCAAATCTGGATAAAATATTCCACCAGTAGTAGATAGACCAGAATAATTACCTCCCAAATCTCACATCCTTCTTCTGCATCTTTGACTAAGATTTTCTTTTTGAAACAACATCACATTTCTGCCTCACATTCAATTTTGGTGCTGAAGATATTTTCTCCAATACATCATTCTTTCTAGTTACTGTCCACTTTGTGATTTTGTGTTTGACTTCTCCTTTTTGCATGTCTCACTTTATACTTTTCTTCCCTCGGGTTTAATCTCATTAATTGCAGCTTTCAATGTTTTATTTTATTGTATTTTTCGAAGTGTGTATAATTCTCCCTCCCAGTTTTGACATTCACCAATTATGCTTTCCTGTTCTTAATCCAGGTGAAAAAAAATATTGTGAATTATTCAATTTGCAGTTTTATAGAGTGCTATTGATGCATTCTCTTTGAGTATTGTTTTCCAACCAGTTGTTCATCTAAAGTGTAATCATTTAATCAAGTTCATATATGATTTTCTTGGGAAGGTAATATGACAGCATAAAAATCTTTACAAATAGCAAGATAAATCATCATTTTTTTTCCAGTTTATCCCAGTCACTTTGACAAAGAAAGAAAATAGATAGGGTTGAGATCATTTTGTCTGGACAAAACCATATTTATCTTCTATGTGCTTCAAATTATTGGCTAATTATTAGATCTAAAGTTTTGAAAAAATGTGTACTGTGTCCTATGTATTTTTGTAGGGTTTTTTTTCCCATTTTTATGAGTCAAGTGTGCTTTTTTTCCATTTCTTGGTCTTGTTAATCTCCTCCACATTATAGAAGTTCCTAAACAAAATAATTTACCGGATTGTTTTGACAGGTGAACATATATCTTGTTTGTCAGTGTATTATCCAGTCTCAATCCCTTCCCTTCCCTTCCCTTCCCTTCCCTTCCCTTCCCTTCCCTTCCCTTCCCTTCCCTTCCCTTCCCGCAACCTTCCCTTCCCTTCCCGCAACCTTCCCTTCCCTTCCC
>VZUI01036675.1:0-34578 GCA_013401135.1 Cettia cetti | reverse complement strand
CCCGCCCGCCCCGCGGCGCCCGCGTGCGCGAGCGGCGGCGGTTCCGGGGGGCGGCGGGAGGCGCCGGGCCCGGCCCGCGGAGCGCGGAGCGCGGTGAGTGAGTGCGGGTCCCGGCCCTGCCCTGTCCTTCTCCTCATCCCCGTCCCCGTGCTCATCCCAGTCCCCTGCGCGGGTCCCGTCTTGCTCCCTCCGGGGGCCGCTGGGCGCCGTCGTGTTCCCGCGGCGCGACTTTCCCGCGCGGTTCCCGCCGCCGCCGGTCCCCTCGTGAGGGCGGAGGGCGCTGGGGGAGCCTCGCCGGGGCGCGGGGCGGTGCTGAGTCACGGCCGAGCCCCGGAGCTGGGCCGCGGGATGGCGGCGGGGGCTGCTGGGGCTCCCCGGGGTGCGGGCGGGAAGGACTGGGGAGGGAACTCCGAGCGGTTAAAAATATAGAATTAAAAACATATAAAAAATTAAAATATAGAAGTTCTTGTCGCGCGGGCCGTGTGCTGCCCCGTGGCCCGGAGCGCCGGGGCTGTGAGCATCCCTTCGGTGCCCGTCGTTAGCCCGCGGTGGGTGGAGGTGCCCGTGCCGCGGCGCTGGGTGGGCGCCCCGGGTCTGTAGTGCGCTGGTACTGGGAAAGAGCCGAAAAGAAAATGGAAATGGAAAAGTGTGTGTTGTCCTGCGAGGTAAAAACCGTAAGTTTCAGGTGTGTTTTTTTGACAAAGTAAACTTCAGCTGGTTTTCACAGTAATTGATTTTTTTTTTTTACGTGTGTACTAGTTGGCTCATGCATCTAAAATGCTTATACTTTGTTATCACCGAGCGAGACTTTTATCTAAATAAAAATTCCGCCCTGTTTTGAGGGTTTGCAGTGTTGGTGGTGAAGGGCAGCAATATTTAAATATTTAGTCTAAAACCTGCTACTCTGTTTTGAGTGATATTCAGTGATTTACAAACTTTTTTACTTCCATATTCCAACTAAGGTTATGTAATACAGGACTTTGCTGTTTAAAAACACAAACTTACGTAGCCTGAATTTTTTTTTTTTTTCATTTTAAACAATCATTTAGGGATGACTTGGGGGCCAAGGAATAAAACTGAAATAGAGACTATCTGTTTCACCAGAGCAGTCATATTTGGCTAAGATGCAATATGAAATAGTAACCTGCTTAGATGAGCCTCGTGTCAGTGTTTAAGCTTCTTCCTCTCCTGTTTACTCCCTGTCTGACTCATTGGACACCATGTGCCTTGGAATTATTATGATACATTATCCTTCTGTGTGTGTCATAATAGCTGTCTGCAATCCAGGGCAGCCAGGTGGAATCACAGCGCAGTGAGCAGCCAGAGCAGCAGTGGGGAGTGCTGCCACCTCCCAACTGCAGTGAGAGGGCGAGGGAACAGAATGCTCTGTCCCTCTGCATAAGTAACTGAGCTGTAGAGCTTCAGACAAAAAGGTCTCAGTGAAGAGGGAGTTCTTTTCCTTGCTACAAAAAAAGCTTGTGCAGGGCTTTGCACTTCCCTTTGCTGAAGTTCTATGAGGTTCTTGTTGATGTCTCCCTGGTGTTTCAGCCACTCATCCCAGTTTGGTGACATCAGCAGATGTGGTGAGGGTACCCTGCCACGTCATCCAGATCATTAATAAAGATGTTAAACAGGACTGGACAGTCCTGACCTTCAGCACACCCAAAGAACATCAAATTTAGAAAGATTTGAGATCCGTTGTTGCTAGATAAAATGATGGCCAGGGTAGATTAAAAAAATATACATCAGACAGTTTTTGTAATTTTTTTTTTTTATTTAAAGCAAGGCATTCTGATTGCTTTTTGTATTTATTTGCATTTGTACTTGTTCACAAGCTGATACTAGTAAGTTTTAAGAGCTAATTGTAACCATAATACCATGTTCTGATAGGACTGTATAACTCTTGCTGGGACCTAGACATAAGGTCAAAAAGTTTTGTTTGGCTTAAAACTTTTTTCTTGTTTTAAGAAAAATCGCTTGGTTTGCTTTTTTTTTTAAAGTGTATGTGTAACACTGAGTCCCAAATTTAGAAAGAAGAGTTGTACAAGGTTGACTGTTTCTAAAGGTGTTATTCTTTCTCACTTTCACCTCTTCTACAATTATTCTGGTAGCACTGTAAGACAAGTGGAAGAGTCTGGCTGGGCTGTAATATACGTGCAAGATGCTATTGACACTAAATTTGACTTTGAATTGTTAATTCACCTACAGCTGGACAAGAGACTGTTTGTTTCATTCTTAGGTATCATAAAGCTTGCTCTGAGTCAGCTTTCAAAAATGTTCTACTAGAGTGACCTCAGCTTTGTGTGCTCATTGTGCTATTTTGAGTTTATTTTCACATATTATGGTGCTGCTGGGCAACTAATGTTTTTAACAAGGATTTGGTCCTTATTTTCATGTGTCTTTTTTTCTGCTTCTAGCAGTACATGGTAATTCCATCACCTCCTGGCCATCCCAATGATGAAATCAGAAGCTAAGGATGGAGAAGAGGAAAGCCTGCAGACAGCATTCAAAAAGCTGAGAGTTGACACAGCTGGGTGAGTAACACCACAGGGAGGCACAGACTTAACATCTTACAAATGGACTCAAAAGGAACACCCTTGCTGTGAAATTTGAGGGAATGAGGTAATTGCAAAAGGTTAGGCACAGAAAGCTTTCATTGTAGTTAAACAGACTGAAATTCACTACCTGCAGACTGCGCTTCTTAAGGAATTGGAAATTGCTTGATTGCTGTCAGCTTGCAGCAAGTAAGAAGGTTTGAAAGAAACCTCACAATTATGATCAGCTGAAATGAATTTTGGCATGAATCTGGCTGCCAGAGGTTACCAGTACTAGAGTCCATAGGACTAGAACTCTGCTGTTGAAGTTAGCATATTGCCATGGTTCTGAAGGCCTGTCATGAGAATAAAATCACATCTTTTCCCAGGAGAGAAACTTTATTTCCATGTCAGTAAGGGAGAGTGTTGGATTCAGTGCATGATTCCCACACAAATTATTTTCATTGCTGTCACAAAATTTCTATTTATAACCAAAATCACTAAATGGGAAAGAATGCTTTTTGTGTTGTCTTGGTTTGTGGAGATCTGACACATGGCACTTACCTTCACTGTCCCAGGTGGCAGAACACAAGCACCACATATCTTCTGTTGGTAATGATAATTTTTACCTGAAATTAAATAAAGGAAGGCTTCCATATAATGTTTTTGCTGACAAATGGGCACCGTTGCATATTACCTGTAGAATCCAGGGTCCCATAAGCTGTTGTCAGTGATGTGATTACATTATCACCAAAATAAAAGGGATCTTGTGTTCTGTATTCATTATTCTTTAAATGGAAATTAGTTTGATTAATAGTTTGGATTCTCTTAACCCCATCCTAGATCAGTGTGTGCAGACTTATTTTCACTTTTCAAGGAATTCATCCTGTTCACAAACTAATTAACATAGAATTTGGAAAATAATTTTCTTGGGACTTCCAGTGTAATATGTGAAGTCACAGCTTGAAAGAATTGTTCTCGGGTTGTTGCGGGTCCTTCAAAATGGGAGTGTGGAATGAATTTATAGCACCAGAAAATTTAGTAAATCTACTAAGGCCCCTGCCTTGAACAGAAGCTGAAGGTCTGACACAACTCCGTGGCTCAAATGATTCAACTTGCAGGAGTATGAAGAGTTTTAGCTTATGTTGACAGGCTATCTTAGACAGAGGCTTAAGTGTTCTTCAGCTAAACAAAGTCTATTTATGTCCAAAGAACATTTATTTTTAGGAAAGAATGGCTTATTTGTCTCTGGAAAAAGAGAAGTGTTTCTTCAGGGGTGGTGTTTCTGCCCTCCCCTCTCCTGGGAAGCTGAAATTTGGCCATTGTGTGTGTGTGTCACTGACACGTGGGGTTGGCTCTGCAGTGGAGCTGTGAACAGCATCTCCCGGTCAAAGGGCCTGTTGTACAAACCTTGGAGATAGGAGCGTGTCAACACTCATCCCTCTGGTTTGGGGCTTTGTGGGCAGGTCTTTCAAGGCATATTCTAAATGATTTGGAGCAATATTTTCTGGGAAAGAAGATGCACAAGGGTTTATTTTTGTACTCATCATGCTAACCAGTGTAGGCTGTTAACTCTTCATTCTGTCTCTCACAGATGTACCACTTCTCTCTCTGTGGGTGATGGGGCAAGTCCCAGAGCAGTAGTTAGAACAGTGGCAGATGAAACCAAACCTAAGAATGTGTGTGCTTCTAAGGAAACCTGGCATGGGTAAGAGAAGCTTGGGATTATCAGACTATTTCAAATGATACTGCATTGAAAAGGAATGTTAAGTAGACAGTTTCTAGTTGGTGCCCCTGTAAACAAGGGACCTGAATTGTATTTACCAAAGAACTTTTTAAAATACACCACTTTTTTCTCTTCATATATGACTGCTGTTCTTTGCAATTGCGTGAAGTGAAAGGAAATGCTGGTCACCTATAGGTGGCTAAACATTATAGATATTTCTCAATGCAAATGTGAGCTGCTGTTTTTGAATCAGACAATGATGTATGCATCTCTTTCAATCATTTGGCACTGCAGAAGCTGTCATTGTGCCTTGGGAACTAGATTAAAATAAAGAATTGGTTTCTAGGGTATCTCTGCAGAACTTCATGCTCAACTAAAACAAACCATCCTTTGCCTTGATTCATTAGTTTTGTGCTCTTTTCTTGTGCTTTGTCCTTCTTGTAGAGACTGTTTTGTTATGTCTCACATGCTTTTCTCATTCTGATCTTTAAAGCCCACTCTCTGAGATGCATTTTTGTGATGTTCCTTTTATATTGTATACAACTCCTTGTCTAGAACAAAGTCAAATTCCAAGACAGCAGAATACCCTGAGCAAATACTCCAAACCTAAATCTTGTGCATGCATTAAAAATGCAGGAGAATTTTTGCCAAGTGTTACTTATAACCCAGCAATAACTATTTTGGTGAATCTTCATTCTCTTTGTGTCTTTCCCTGACAGGTCTGTGAAGAAGCCATCAAGAGGAGTTGTGAGAACCCAGCGTCGCAGGCGTTCCAAGTCTCCGATTCTTCATCCTCCAAAGTTTATCCATTGCAGCACAAAATCCCACTCCACATGCAGCCAGCTGGTGCAGAAGAGCCAGGCTGATGCCCAGGAGGACAGCAGTGGGTTTGGGATGCCACTCCCAAAGGAAGCTTGTGCACACGAATGCTGCAGTGTCGCTCCGGACGTTGGCCAGAAGGGAGCCGAGGAGTCTTTGGGAGTTTGTGTTGCACAGTTGACAACACAGATGACACAGGAGAACTCTCCAGCTGCAGCTTCTCCAGTATCCAAAACAGGCCTAAAGACTACAGAGCTTTCTGACTTCCAGTCTATGTCCAAGCTGAACACGAGAGAGCTGTGTGCGTGTGCAGACAAAGCCTGTCAGTGCAAACTGTGGCAAGATATGGAAGTGTACAAATTCTCTGGCTTGCAGAACACCCTCCCTCTGTCTATCCCACCTGATAGAACGGTTTCTGAGGAGCACTCCCAGCCTTTGCCATCAAGAACTCCCTCAAGTTCTCCACGCTCTTGCTCTGAGCAGGCCAGGGCCTTTGTGGATGATGTGACAATTGAAGATCTGTCAGGATACATGGAGTATTACTTGTATATCCCAAAGAAAATGTCTCACATGGCAGAAATGATGTACACCTGACAGCAACGAGCACTAGAACCAGAAGGGTGGCTGGTTTAAATCTGCCCTCAGGCACATCATGTGAATATGCAACCCACTCCCTGCTCACTGTGCTTGCAATAAAAACACTTCTTTGCATCTCAGCTGATGTTGATTATTTAAGCTGGACAAACAGTTTAGTTTCAGCATTATAATTTAAGCTTGGAATAGATAATGTGGTAAATGAACCTAGAGTGTACCTGCCTGTACTTAAGAGACCCAGCACTTAATTCTACTTTGTTTCCAGAATCCTCTATTTGTTTATTGGAGGGGACTCACTAGATTGCTTGGTGATTAGAGCTCTTCTTGTGAGGCACCTGGGGTCATTCAGCTCCTTTGAAATCACTTTGACCTCAGGTTGTAAGACTCAGGCTTGTGATTTTGGGTGCTTGTGCCTCTGATTTTATTTCATAAAGGAGTGTGACCATCTCCTACCCTCCCCTAGGTATTATTACTGGAAAAGTGGGAAGCAAACCTTTTATTGAATTTCTAACAGGCCTTAAAGACTTGTCTGCAAGAGAACACCCTGCATTCTTCAGGGGAGTTGCTGCTATGGTTAACCAGAGGAAGAGGGCATGGGCTTTGCTCACTGTATTTGGTATGGTGCCCAAACCAGAATTTGCTTGTTTCAGTGGTTTTAATTCATACACTGTCAGTTTTGGGGGTTTTTTAGCTTCTTTTTTAGCCTGCTTATTAGGACCAAGTATTGCCCTTCCTACAGGCATTAAAACCCATAGACTGAACAGTTGTCACTTGTAGGAAAATCTTGAGCACTGTGTCTCCACTCCAGTCTTGCTAAACCATCACCACTTTAGCTGCCTTGTCCAGGTTTGCATTCTGCTGGAATTTACTGCTTCAGAAGCAAGCAGCTCTGCATACACAGTGTGCATCAGCACAGTGTCTCTTTTATGAGTGTCTGGAAAAGGAGCATCCCATCAAACAATACAATTTGTTGAGGGTGAGAAAAGTTGTTTGGTTTCTCTTTACTTTGAGGTACCTCAACTTTCTGATGTGTAAGATGTGGAGAAGGAATGGAATCAAACATTTTCCTGCAAAATCACTTGGTGTTACTCTTGGTGGTTCTTTTTTGCAATTTCTGTGGCAGCAGCTGGTCTCTTAGAACAAGTGGCCGTGTAAGTTTGCCTGTTTTGGCAGTTCTGAAGTGTCACCTACACCATGCAGAATGTACCTGGGTCCCACACTTCGTTCCATGCTCTGCAATAGCTGTGTCTGCCAGCTCTGTTCTGAATTCAAGACAATGTCTTGGTAACTGTTGTCTGCAGAACTGGGCTACAAAGTGCAGAATGACTTTATTTCTCAAATAATTATTCTTGACTGTTCTCAAATCCAAATTCTAACCACAGCACCATTGTGGGGCTGAAAGTGCCTTTCAAGACTGCACTGCTTTTACCATTTCATTCATTAGTGACCACAGGCCTGTACTGCAGGGTTTAGGATTGCACTGTCCACTGCTCAGTACTGTGTTAAAGTGGATTGAAATCCAGGAGGTGTAAAAACAGTAGAAAAATGTGAGCTGGTGCTGACTGGGAAGGGACACGAGCAGTGCCACTAGAGGTCAGCCCCAGGCTGGGGCTGGCTGCTGCAGCAGGCTCAGTCTTCAGGGAGAATGGGAATTTTTCTGCCAAAACAAAGAAATAAGAGCAGCTCTGTGTGGTGCCTTTGTGCACACAGACTGTCAGTGGTTTCTGAAGTTTGTGTGGGTTTGGCGGTCAACAAAAGCTCTTTAAATGCTAAAATCTGCATAAGTTATTAATGCTTAAACAAAGTGTGCAATCAGTTCACAACTGTGCTGTGTAATTAGGAAAAGTTGCTAAGTAAATAATTACATAGTCCTGAACTTGGCATCTTCTTGGGACAGTTACGACATCTTTGGGCTCCTAAGTGCTGGAACACCGTGGAATAGAAGACCATGGGTTGCTGCAACCACTACCTTAACACTTTCTCTTCTGTTACCACAAGTTGTTTTCAGATGTTTTGGTCTTCACAGAAACCAAAAATTGAGAAAATGCGAATTTATGGCCCTTAATCATTGAGCAAGAACCTTGAAAACTTGCCTAAGTAGTCTAAAAGTTTAAAACAACAACAAAAAAAAATTAACTTGAACCAATTTCAAAATCTGACTTTTTTTTGGAGGGCTGGATCTGCCAAGTGGCACTTCTGAGTCATGTTGGAGTCCGTTACTAAAGAGCTCATTCCTTCTTGTGGCTGAATAAAAGTGAAGCCCTTTGTAATTAACTTTCTAACTTGGTCCTTCTCACCTGTGCCTGCAGGTGTTCTGTGTTCATGTGCTGTCCATACACAGAGCTTCTCTTGCAGTTATTGTGTGGTTCCACTGTACCTTTTCTTCCTAGAAATGCCAATGAGGAGGTTGAAAGTTGAAAAAGTGAGTCCGAACCCACCGCTGTCTGTGGCAGCTTTGCCCCAGAGTTTGGTGGGGTTTGGGGATCTCCCCTGGAAGGGCTGATAACACCCCACAGCTCCTGCAGCTTCTCAGCGTGGTGGTCAGTAAGGGAGGGTCATTTCTCCATGGTCTTGCTGGGACAGTGTCTTTAGGGATGGGATGGGTGTGCTGGAAGGAGAGAGGGATTGGATAACCTGTTACCTGCTCTTTCAGTCCTTGCCCTCTGCCATCTGTATTTGACATTATTTCACACAAGGTGTGCTGTCACTACTCCGTGTCTGCAACTGTCAGTGATCTTTTCCACACACAGACTGAATCAAGCTGCTGGCTGTTAAACAGAAGGAAATTTGTTGTTAGGGAGAGAGGGATAAATGGCTACTACTGAGCTTATTTCATTGCCCTACAGCAGCTCTGGAGAGTCACTTTGGGCAGTAGCAGCGGGGCTGATGAGCTGTTCGCTGCACTCGGGTGACGGCTGCGCTCCAGCTCCGTGTTCTACCTCTGCCCAGTGACACACGGTGAGAGTGACCCGGCCCGGGCGCTCCGTCCCCGCATCCCGCGGGGCTCCGGCGGAGCGGGACCGCGGCTGCCGGCCCGGGGGAGCGCGGCGGCCCCTTCCCAGGCTCTATTTTAAGCAGACATTTACTTTCCCAGCCTCTTCTCCGCCTGGATCCCTGCCCGGGGCGGGGGACGGCGCGGGGGGGTGAGATGTGTTTCTCCCCTCCTTCATAAAAGGGCCCCGAGGCGGGGGCCGGGCTCCAGGGGGGTTATTTTTGGGAGCAGCTCCTGGGATCCGATGGCCTTGTTAGGGCAGCGCTGACCTTTCTCCCGGCGGGGGAGGAGAGCGGGACGGGACGGGGCGGGCGGCGGCGGCCGGGCGGGGGAGAGCGGCCGGCTCGGGACCCCCATCCCCTCCTCTGCCGCGGGGATCGGGACCCCCACCCCTTCTCCGCCGCGGGGAACGGGCCCCCCATCCCTCCCTCTGCCGCGGGGGCGGCTCCCCGGGCGGCCCATGCCCGTGCCCGCGGGGCAGGTACCGGCGCGGAGCGGCTGCCCCTACGGGGGGGCTGGAGCTCGGCCCGCCCTTCTCCCCTCCCTCTCGTCCAATTTCTCTCTCCTCCCGTGCCCCAGCCCCTCGGCCGGGCCAAGCGAGGCAGGAGCGGCCGCTCTCGGCGCCCAGCCCGTTCCCTCCGGGGATGCGGGAGCCCCGGAGCGCTGCCCCTGGGAACGCTGCCCGGCTGAGGGGCACCGGAGGGCACCATGAGCGGCGGCAGGTTTGATTTCGATGATGGAGGCGCCTATTGCGGGGGCTGGGAGGGGGGCAAAGCCCACGGGCACGGCATCTGCACCGGCCCCAAGGGCCAGGGCGAGTACTCGGGCTCCTGGAACTACGGCTTCGAGGTGGTGGGCATATACACGTGGCCCAGCGGCAACACCTACGAAGGCTACTGGTCCCAAGGCAAGAGGCACGGCCTGGGAATCGAGACCAAAGGACGGTGGGTTTACAGAGGAGAGTGGACCCATGGCTTTAAGGGACGGTACGGCGCGAGGCAGAGCATGAGCAGCGGAGCCAAGTACGAGGGCACATGGAACAATGGCCTGCAGGATGGCTACGGCACCGAGACCTACGCTGACGGAGGTAAGGGTGCCTCCAGAGGGAATGGGAGGGGATGAATAGTGTCACACCCAGCCTGTGGCAACAGCGGTTGCATGTTGTCCCTGCTGAAGGGGTGACCTGGTCCTGTCCCCACTAGTGAGATCTAGACAGGCACAGAGCTCTACAGTGAGCTATTGGGGTGCTTCAGTCAAAAAGGGGAGCTTGGGGTGCAGCCCCAACCATCTCATCAATGCGTGCATGCCCCATTTGCCCAGCACGCACAGCTCGCTGTCTGCGGACACGAGGGAGAGCAGCAGGAGCATTGCCCCAAGCTGCTCTTGAGTGTCTCTATTAGCACCAACCAGCTTGATTCTGTGTAGTCTTTGACTCCTGGTTCCACAGGGACTGGTTATTGCAGCTTCTGGCTGAAGCAACCCAGAGAGCCCCAGCTGGTGCACGACCACAGCGAGCCGTGCGCTCGCTCACCAGGCAGCGAGCTGTGAATGTTCTCGTGTCGGATACAAGCCACCCACAGCATCCCAGCACGCCTTCCCTAGGCATCAAACACTGCCTACATGCCTCTGGCAGGCTGCCTGCACATCTGCTTTGCCTGAGAGTTTTGATTGAGTCCGTGTAAGCTGTTTAAAATACGTAGCCACATGCCTTTCCCCAAAATAAATCCCTTTGGTTATTTGGAAGGTTTCAACCTCTGCTCCTATACAACTGCACCACATAGTCAGATATTTGTTGTGCTCTGTAAATGCTTGGTCTAATTGTGTTCTTGCATTAGTGGCAATTCTGGGGTTAGAAACATTGCAAGAATTTCTGTGCAAGTAATTTTGTAGCACTTCAACACTGTAATGTTCCAGGCTGCCACATTTAGGATAGCTAAATAGAGAGGGTGATTTGAAAGAAATACCCTTCAAAATATGGATCAAAATTGCATCTATATTTATCTAGGACAGGCATTGGAGTTAGTTTATAAAGCAAAATAACTATAATATAAACCTTAAGAATGAAAAGCATCACTTTTATAGGCATTAGAAAAATGGACTAATTCAAGACTGGCTTACAGGACTACGTTTTTCATAAATATTTCTCAATGAGTTGTGTGGGTTTGTGGCTAACTTTAAGATTGAGAATATAGTCTTGAAGTTGACCCATTTTCCTTGGATGTTGTAGGTGCAGACATGAACTGACACATCCCTCCAGCTCCTTAAATTTTTTTCCCCTCTTCTGTCCTGTGGCCATGGAATGGTTCAGTGGGTGCAGGTTGTGTGCACAGGACCTTCCTGTGAGGCCATAAGATGAGTAGCTGACATGGAAGGTGTGCTCTGATGGGTAAAGAGCAGCAGTCAGGTAACTGTCAGCAACGGCTGCCATTGGGAATTTCATTCTGGAGATGTCAAGGTCTCCTCTGAATTTGCACTGTTGCTTCCTTGCTGCTTCCTAAAACACAAATCCTTCTGAAGGGTGAAGGGCTAGTGGAATTGCAGTTAATGTTCTGGGGGAGGATTTTGAAGGGTAAGACTTGACAGAGGGGTTTGATTAGATATGGGACTGAAAGCTTGGGACAGAAGAGCGGGAGAGATGAGCCAATGCTTTCTCCTGTAAGGATATAGAATATCCTGCTTCTGTCAGCACAGTGCTCCCTGGGGTGCTGTCCCACACCCAAGAACGTGCCAGCTGCATGATCCCTGGTGCCACTCGAGGCTGGCTGGTCCATGAAGATGTGCCCTGCCAAAACGCTTGAGCTCAGCCCCACGAGGCTCACGAGGGTTGTGCTGGGGTGCCCAGTGGCTGCTCCGTGTGCTGGGTCATCACACCCTGGCTGATCTGAGCTGTTCATTCAGTGCATGAGCTTCTCTGATGGCACAGGAACGTGGATAAAACTGCAGTCAAGGCCAGCATCACACCTGAAGGACAGGGGTCTCACTGACCTGCAGGACCTTTTCCTGTTTTGTCTCCTCACCTGCACACACCAATCACCTGCAAGGTCCAGATGTGGCCAGACTGCTAATGGGACCTGTTAATGTTTGAATTTGAGGTTGCCAGGATAAACATCTGGAAAGGCTTTGGATATCTGCCGTCCCTCAAGTAGGGGACACGATTCCCAAGCCCCTTGGAAGCCAGCCACAGGAGGAAAAGGGCTCTGGGAATGTGCAGCCCTTGCCAGGTCATCAGAAACTTTAGGTCATGGTTGGACTGCTTGCAGATTTCAGGGAAATGTAGCTGATTCTGATGTTTTAAAATAGACTTTAACTTTATATATATTTAACTTTATATATATATATATATATATATATATATACACATATATACACACACACACATAAAAATTTACATTTCAAAATACACTTAAAATATAGGGTTGTCTGTGTTTGAATCTTGTGTCTGGCCAAGATTAAAAAAAACCCCAAATCTGGAGTGAACCTTTTTGAAATCTCATATAGATTTTTGGTATCTAATAAGAACCAGGGTCATGGTACAGCTTAGCCCAGACATGGTGTAGATTATTTGCTTTTTCTCCCCACTACCAAAAGCCTATTTTTGTGAAAGCTGTGAGAGACTGACAGCTTTAAGGAGTTTCCTGTAACAAGGACTGAAATCAACCAAAGGGTTCAGAGCTTTGTATGTGGCTGGGCAGATACAGTGGCATTCTGACATATCTCTTTGTGTATCCAAGCTGGATATTCTCCTGTGTGCTGCTGTCACCAGAAAAGAGCTCAGAGCCCTTTAGAGGGGCAGAATGCTCTGGCTGAAGCAGACAGTGAGTGGGGTTGTGGAAGGCATAGCATGAAGGAACTCATTGTTCTGTAACATAAGCTATGAGTAAACATGCAGTTATTTGGCTTTGCCCATTGAGTTTTGTCCATGCTGTAAAGGAAGGCCTCATTTTTTGAATATTTTGTGCATTTGACTGTGAGTCAAAACCCTGAGTCAAGTTTTACTGCACGAAAATCTCACTGCTCATGGTGAATTGTGCTGTATACCCATGATCCAGCCCAAAGCCTGTCCTTGCTGTACAAATAACTGCTTGTATGTACCTGTATGGGGTGGGGGGGAATCTCACTTGCAATCAAAGCAGCCTAAAACCAACTTACTTTTGATACTGTAATTTGTTCTCTAGGGTGCTAAGGAAAACAGTGGTGTCAATTAACCACGGGGAAACAATTAGACCAGTCAGTGATCACAAGACCACATAAGAGGGGAAAAGAAATGCAGAAGTGCTTTACTGAGGAGATGAAATGAGGGATATAGAGCAGCACAACCCCTTCCTGTGGAGGGCAAGTGCTGTGGAAAGGGGCCTGGACTGAGACAGAAGGAGCAGCATCCATAGGATTGTGGCTGGGAAAGGAGGAAAGGGGCCTGGGAGAGCCATGGTGATCCTGGCTCTCATCTGCTGCCTCTAGCAAAGCTCCTGCCTGGCTGAGTGTGACCCATGAATTAATATAGTGAATTTTTTACCCCTCTATGTGGTTTTCTTTGCCTTTCTTTTCTAGCAGAACCCCTCAGACAGTACTGCTGGCACCAAAAGGCAGCACTCTGTTTTTGCTGGCCTGTCCTGCACGTGCTGCTGTGCATCATTTCAATATCCCTGGCAACTTACCCTGAGTTTTAACGTGCCTGTCATCGCAGTATCTGGGTGACAGCAGGGGACTGTAGGGCAGGGATGCGATTTGAGCTGTTTGCATTATTTACATGGTTGTTTGTATTATTTACATTCATCACTAATTATATGGGAGCCTTGAGACAGGCTGGGAAGGGGAAGTGTGTCACTGCTGATGTTGGGATCTTGCTGCTGGGCTTGAGGGCACTGGGAGCTGAAGCTTTTGCTTTGGGTGCAGCTGTGCACCATCCCATCCTGCTGCTGGGGTGAAGCGGAGGGTGCTCCCACCCCTTTGGAGTGTTTGGAGGTGAAGGCTGCAGGGATGACATCTCTAATGATGCCACAATTTAATCCTTCCCATCCTATGAAGTTACCCAGACAGCATCACCTGCTTTTGGTTGGGGCTGTGCAGTTGAATTATATTCCTGGGGGTTGCGGAGCAGCCAGTGTTTTTTGTCATTAGGACAAAAAAAAAAAAAAAAAAAAAAAAAAAAAAAAAAAAAAAAAAAAAAAAGCAGCCAATAAAGGATTATTGGGCCCCTGTCCCCCACAAATCACACCCCAATGAGATGAGGTGTCTCTGTCCCACTGCCCTGATGAATCACCAGGGCTGGGGAGGCAGGGAAGTAGGCTCCCTATCCTAAAGAGAGATTTTTTCCTTCCACATCCATTGCTTTTTAATTATTTTTTGCAGAGGCTCAGACGCGTGTGAGCTCGCGGCAGCCTGGCCAACAGCTCTGTGTGCTGCCTGCCCCCCCTGCCCAGGCTGTGCTGGTGCTGGGGTGCAGTGCTGGCTTGGGGACTTGGTGCAGCTCTCTGCAGAGAGGTTTTGCACAGCCCCATTTGCTGTTGAAGTGACTGCCCTGGTTGGTGGGGCAGGGCTTGGCTCTGCTCAAACCTTGCGTGCCCTGACGCACGGTGCTGGCGCCTGCAGCCGCTCCCTGCAGCCTCTGGCTCTGCTCCAGGGCTGCTTTATGGCCCTGCCCTGGCACAGGGCCTCAGCTGGGCAGGGAATGGCAGCATGACAGGGACATGGCAGTGCCTGCTCAGCCTGCCTTGGCTGGGCAGCCCTGGGCAGCGCTGTGGTGGTGCCCTCCGTTCATCCAGGCGGGGTTGGCAGCTCTGGTCACAGGGACCATGTTGCTTGTGCTGTACGGGCTGAAATGAGGGAGCAGAGCCTGCAGAGCTGGTGTGGAACCCTGTGCTGAGGTGGCACTCCATCCCTGCTCCCTGGACACCCATTGTGCCGTGTGGCTTTTCCCACCCAGCTGGCTCTGGAGCTGTTGAGGGGGACAGAGGGGGCTGGGGATTTGCTGGAATGCAGCAGCTGCTCTGACCTGACCCCTGAGGAGTGGCTGAACCCCTTTAACCTGCAAGACTTTTCCAGAGTTCCTTTTCCAGGGCATTAACATGGCGGCATTACCAGCTGCAGCCTGATACGTGTGAAGTTGTTCCCATCCTAGGAGAAGGTCTCCAATGTCACTCTGATCATGTGTCAGCCCTGCTCGCTGGCTGGCCGGGTGGGATGGAGCACTGACCTCACCAGGGAGGGACATGGGGGCACTGTGGGGGTCTCTATAACTTCACTCTGCACTAGGAAGACTCATCACCATTTTATGGAGAAGGATTTGAGAGCATGGTGAGGAATATGCCCATATCTCCAGTGATGGTCCTTGGCTCCTGACTCATGCCCAAACCCGTGCTGATTTTTCCTTATTTTTCCCTAGAAGAGCTTCAAACTCATCCAAGAAAATGGAAAATGGCCCCTTGCTCTGGCAGCTGGCTCCCCGTGGCTGGCTGCAGTTTGCAGATGCCATGTACTACCTGAACCCCTACATTTTTGTAGGGGGGGCCAACTGTTTACAGGGACCCCATAATCCCCTGTGTCGCAGGGTGGGCAGGGGCTGGCTGGGGGCAGCTCACCCAGGGCAGCAGCTGCTGCTCACTCGGGCACTTCTTGTCTTTCCTGGCCCTCAGCACTGTAAGTTAACACTCCACAGGCAGGTCCAAAGAGGATTTCAACGAAACCTGAAGCTTGGGAGGAGAGATTATGCTGCAGAAGTGGCCTGGGAGACTGTAAAATATGCACTCCCACGATCGCCAAAGAAGGAACTGGATTTGCTCCTTGGGGGACAGGGTCATCTCTGGGCTCAGTAATAGAGTCTGAGGGGGGAGATTAATGCCTGGAAGATGGGTCACCCCCTTCCATCTCAGCCCAGCCCTGGCTGAGCCTCCCCAGGACCGTGGGAGTGTCTGCTCTCCCAAAATCATGTGTCTTCTGGTAGGTCACTGCTTTTTGCAAACCAGGTTTAGGACAGATGTGTGTGAAAGTACCCCCAGCACAGCTGACCCTTCACTTACAGGAAGCAGCACCTGGGAGAGTAAAGGAATAGAGTGGCCTTTCCAAAGGTTTTGTGCTCCCCCATCACCCTCTGCCTGTGCCTCAGGCTGAGGGAGCTGCTGGCAGCCTCTCTTCCACAGGGTGCTGGTCTGTGGTGGCCCATTCCAGATCTAGCAATGCCAGGAGCAGAGCGGAATGCTGCCTTTGTTTTGGGTGGTTTGCTGGTTTCTGAGGCAACTGCATCTATAGACTGATGAGAGCCAGGCTGGGAACATGGCTTATCCCAGGCTTATCTCAGGCTCATCCCCGTGCCTGCTGCCCCACCAGCCCCCTGCCCTTCCCAGGAGCTCTTCTTGTGGGGGCTCTGATGCAGCTCATTTAAGTCTCTTGACATCCTGGTGAGAAATGTCAGAGTGGGGATTTCCACTCTTCTGGAGCCTGCACAGGTGCTCACCTTTGGGATCAGGAGGTCTGGAGAGGAGCAGTGTCCCAGTCCTTCAAGGTGTCACTGCCAAAGTCCTGCTGGTCCTTAGCAGGGTCCTGTACCCAAGGTGCAGCCCTGGACAGGGTGAACACGATCCTTTCTGTGTCTCCCATCATATGGCACCATCTGCCCTCTTGAGGAGGCAATGCTAATGATAGTGCCACCATCTGGCTCTGGAGGAGTGTGGTGGGGTGCTGCTTTATGGGGCAGAGCTGAAGGAGCCCCACACAGAGCTGCTTCTCTCCTCCCTTTTTTGCCCATCGGTTGCTTTGTGCAGTGTGTCACAAGCCTCGATCTT
Organism: Cettia cetti; assembly: GCA_013401135.1. Lineage (NCBI taxonomy): Eukaryota > Metazoa > Chordata > Aves > Passeriformes > Sylviidae > Cettia > Cettia cetti. Next base: position 18,135 of record VZUI01036675.1, on the reverse strand, counting down.
GGGAACTCAGAGAAGCCACGAGGAGATGTGGCATCAGGTACCAGGGCAGTCAGTGGACATGTGGGATCCTGACTCAGGGGTCTAGAGCTGGTCCTGGCAGCCTGTAAGTGACAGACTGCAGAACAGGCTGAAAGGGACTGTCACCAAGCCAAGGAGTGATGTGCCCCTGCAGCTCAGATGCCACCTCTGCACAGCCCAAACTCCACCCCTGGGGGCTGCCTCCCGCTCTTTTCTCTGGATGAATATCTCAATCCCGTACAGTAAGTGGCTTTGGGTTTGCAAAGCGTCCCCTGGTGCCTCAGTCCCTCTGCACCGCGCTGTCACCTGCCAGCACATGCTCCTGGCCTCAGTCCCCTGCTCCCTAGGCACTGACGCTTTAGCACGCGGGTGAGCGCCGGTGGAGCTGGGGTCAGAGCAACCCCGCAGCTCACCTTGGCTCCCGGGACCGAGCCGCCTTTTCACGCTGCCCGTCTTGTCTCCCGCAGGCACGTACCAGGGCCAGTTCACCAACGGCATGCGGCACGGCTACGGGGTGCGGCAGAGCGTGCCCTACGGCATGGCCTCGGTGGTGCGCTCCCCGCTGCGCACATCGCTGTCCTCGCTGCGCAGCGAGCACAGCAACGGCACGCTGCCGCAGCAGGACTCGCCCGCCGCCAACCCCGAGAGCCTGCCCCTGTCGCCCACCATCACCCGCGGCGGCTTCGCCCTCAGCCTCTACGCGGACGCCGAGGCCGGCAAGCCCAAGAAAGGGGGGCTCTTCCGCAGGGGCTCCTTGCTGGGCAAGCTGAAGAAGTCCGAGTCCAAGTCGTCCCTGGCCAGCCAGAAGAGCCGCGTCAGCTTCCTCAAGAGCGAGAGCGGGATCAGCTCGGCTGCCAGCGACGCCACCTCCACCGTCAGCCTGGGCGAGGGCGCCGAGGGCGAGGAGTACACCCCCTTCGAGTCCGACATCGACGCCACCACCACGGAGACCTACATGGGCGAGTGGAAGAACGACAAACGCGCCGGCTTCGGCGTCAGCGAGCGCTCCAGCGGGCTCAAGTACGAGGGTGAATGGCTGGACAACCTGCGGCACGGCTACGGCTGCACCACGCTGCCCGACGGCAAGAAGGAGGAGGGCAAGTACCGCCACAACGTCCTGGTCAAGGGCATGAAGAAGCGTGTGCTGCCCCTCAAGAGCGCCAAGATCCGGCAGAAGGTGGACAGGAGCGTGGAGGGGGCTCAGAGGGCCGCCGCCATCGCCCGGCAGAAGTCAGAGATTGCGGCATCCAGGTGGGTGCTCGGAGCTGCAGCACGCAGGTTCCCGTGGTGATGCTCCCCATCCCAAGCTGTCTCATCCCCTTTTTCTCATCCCCTCTCCTGCCCTCCTGCAGCCCCGGTCCAGCGGGGAGGTGCTGGACAGCAGGAATTGTTGCCAGCCCTGGCACTCTGCAGGGTGGGAAGCATCCTGCTGCTGTGCCAGGCTCTCAGAGCCACTGGGCATTGATGGGGCAGCATGAGAAACAGAGGGTGTGATGGTGATAAATCCAACAGGCTCATGAGCAGCCAGACGTGTCCCAGACAAACTGGGGCTGCAGCAGAACACAGTTTGGCCCTGGAACCCCATGTGGCTCTGGGGGAAGTTTGTGGGATGTATTAGGGTTGTCACTTTTAGCAGCTGAGTGTAATTGCTCCAGTGTCCCCCTGGGATGGAGGAGAGAGGAAACAAGAGTGGCTTCAGGGTCTGCCTGGAAAGGGCAGGGGAAATCTCCTCCTCCAGCTCACATCCCTGCCTGTGTCCGAGCTGTGTTGGCAGCACACTCCTCTTGAAGTATTCCTGCCAGTCTCAGAGCCAACCTGGCAGAGAACAGAGATCTGGGAGGCAGGACTGGAGCCTTCACTCTTCTTCTCTTCCTGGGGGAAAGGTGGTTGTAACAGTCCTTGAGTTTTCACCTGACCTTACCAAGAATACCTCACTTTGCACAAGCTTTGCTCAGCTGCTGGGCAGTGGCTGTGACTCCATGGCTGTCCTGCCTCACTCCTTTTAATTCCTGTTTAATTTTCAGTTACTTCATTATCAAAGAGAGGGGGGAAATAAATGAGGAGGACACCTACTCCCAAACCCCATTCCACTCCTTGGAGAACCCCCCCACTTTACTCTCCTGGTGGCCATTTCTCCTCCAAACTTTTGTGGGGAGCATGATTGATTTTTTTAACAAAACCCAGTTGCCTCAGGGACTGGCAGAGAAAACCCAGCAGGACTGCAAGTGAAGCTCCATGCAGGGCCAGCTAGGATAAAAATAACAGGCTGGGGTGGCGTGGGGCCCTGGCTCCTTCTGGCAGGGCAGGCTCAGCCCGACACCGGCTTTGCCGTGCCCGGGAAAAGCGTGTGGCCACGGTGTGAATAAGGAGGCTGGAGCTGCAAACACTGCTCCCAGAGAGCTTGGCTGGTTTACACAAACCTCTTTTTATTATACACTATTTACACTTTGGATCAAAAGCGGCTCTGCAGTGTTTTCAATCAGGGGCTGGAATGTGCCCGCTGCCCTGGCGGGGGACTGCATCCCGCCCCAGTGTAGCTGGGGAATAATTTCCTATTAAGGAAACCTTGGAGCTGGAGGAAATAAGATGTGGAAGCTGGTTTCCTCCAGGGAGTCCTCAGCCAGCAGACTCTGCAGTGGTGTGCTGGGCAGGGAAGGGATTGTTGTGCTCGCTGGCAGTGTGGAACCCCAGTCCTGTTCCTGCAGAGAGCTTCCAGCTGAGCTGGGCCCGCTGGGAGAGGGGAATTCAGGCTGCCTGTCCTGTAAACTATAACTCAGCATTTCCATCAGTGTTTATTCTGGCTGTATCTTGCTCAGGGCAGAGCTGCTCTCTCTACCTGATGCCTTTTGTAAATCCAATTCGTGCTCTCCTCCCTGCTCCTTTCACCTCAGATTTGGGCTAGAGAGTAAATCTACATCATTTTTCCTGGAGAAGGTCCTTAGTTTAAACCCCAGCTCTGCCACCAAATTTTTCTTTGGGCTTGAACCTTGCCTCAGTTTCCACACCCAGGGCAGAGTAATTGCAGACAGATTGTGAAAATGGATTATAACAGTTTATAGAAGGGCTGCACTATCATTAGCATTGCCTGGGCTCATAACTGTGAGGTGGAACTTTCTAGATGGAGCATTTACATTTCTTCTCAGATGGAAGTGTGTCTCTTAGCCCAAAAAATGCCTTTGAGGCTACACCCATCCTTTCCTGGGGGAAGAGATGACATTTCTGAATGTAAGATTTTTACTAGGCACTAATTATCAGGACACAACAGGTGGGCTGTGCAAATTCCCAGCTACCTCTGCACTCCTGTGCTGTTGTACATGGATGTTTGAGTTTCATTTGCTTGTGGCACTCGTGGGAGCCCCTTGCAAACTAAACTGCTGTCACAGCCAGCCTCCTGCTGTCTGGGGGATGAAATGCCAGGAGAAGGCGAGATTTCTCCCTTTTGCACCATAAAAGGCTCTTTAGGGATAGAAATTCCAAGGAAAACAAGCCCAAACCCTGCAAGCTGCCTGGGCCAGTTGCACTGCAGGAATCCCAGGCGCGTGCTGAGCTCTGGTGTGTGTGGGGGGGCTGTCAGCAGCACTGAGGGGTGCCCTGTCTGTGAGCTTTGGGCAGGAGAGCAGCAACAGCCAGGGATGATGGGCAGGGCAGTCACCAAACCTCCCCTGTCCCATGCTCTGCTCCCAGGGTGTCTGTGGCAGCAGGCTGCTTCACAGCTCCTGTCCCACCTGCTGGTTCACTTTGGGTGTTCCAGCCAGAGCTGTGGGCAGAGCCAGCTACTGCCTGTCCCAGTGCCTCTGCTGCCCCAGCAGCGCTGCTCTGGCCTCCTCAGCTCCCTCCAGAATCCTCCTGGCTTGGCAATCCAGCTGCTTTCTCAGTTGTGCAAGAAGCTGAGGACATCATCTCAGTGCCAGCTGAGAGAACAGCTGCTTTTCATTATTTCAGTGGAAGTCATTTGGCATGGGGCCATGCTGTCCTGAGCAGCCCATCCAGGTCAGGCAGCTTCACCCCATGCAAAACCCATGGGTGCTGCTTGTATGTTGGTAAAAACCCTGGGCATGTCTCTCAGCAGCCCTGGGGGATCAGCTAGAGGGATGGGGTTGATGGAATCGGGAGTGTGAATCTTCATCCAGGCAGCTCTCACTCAGGAGAAAAGTCATCTTGGAATGCAGCCTCTGTGGCAGCTGGCAGACATGGCTTTACACCTGCCCAGGGGCAGGCAGGGATGGATGTGGGGTTAACACACTGCACACACCCCTTGTGGTGTTCATTAGCCCTGCCCTGTACTGCTGTGCTCCAGAACTTGTCCTGCTGTGATCCCAAGGGACTCCTGTCAGAGCTGGGACAGTGCAGGTGAAGGCACCTGCTGTGTGCCTCCAACCTCCCCTTTCCCACCCTCCATCCTGACTGGGGAGTCCTTTGAAAAAAAGTTGGTGTGGATGGGAAGCATGGGGAGAGCCTGGGATCACAACTGGGGCTTCACCTCCCGGGAGATGAAGAAGACAAACTGGCTGGAGGAGTGTGAGGAGGGGACAGCCACCACCAGGCCATGAGTGAGCTGGTTCAGAGGCATGCTGAGGTGTGAAACAGCTGCCCTGCAGCTTTCTGGGCACATGGGCTGGTACACAGTAGGGTGCTTTGTCCCCCAGGTGCTTGATGCTCCTTGTGCCTGGGGAACAGCGTGTGTTTGCCTGCCAAATGGGGAGGATGGTCCCACAGAATATGGGGAGAAGCAGCATGAAAATGTTGGCTTTCATGTCTTCAGAACAGATGAAAATAAAGTGTGAGGAAGGGCAGGACTGTCTTTGATTTTTTGAAACCTGTTTGCTCAGTAGCTGGGCAGCTTTTACAGGGGTTTTCCTTCTCTCTGGTGCTTTTTAAGGACAAAAATGAGCATAAATACTGCAAATCCCACCTCTGTCCTATTGCAGCAGTATCTGACATGGTCTGCTTCTGCACATGGTTGTGCTTCCCAATGACTTGGACCAAAATCAATGGAGGGACTTGGCCATGTGTCCTGCAAGGCACGGGTCTGGCCAAGCTCTGAGATCCTTTCAAGGGTGCACGTCCTGGCAGGGTCAACTCAGATACATCTGCTGGGTGTCACGGGATCAACAGGAAAGCAAGATATTTGAGACTATAATGGCTGCTGTGCTTCACCAGTTTGTCCTCGTGTGCTGGCCCTGTAGCTCCTGTGTGGTTTATACCTGGAGAGTAACTCTATGAGTGAATACATTTTGGATTTATTTTTGTTTTAATGTAATATCAGTAGATATCTGTAGGAGTTTCTAGATTGTGTTCTGAAGTGTGGGGCATCAATTCCTGATTCAGTGGGGTTTGCCCATTAGGGTGAACCTGGGCTATGGAAGCACACCAGAACTCCAGTGCCAGGCATTACATTGATGTGGCTTCCCTGCCACCACCACATGGGCATTGCTCACTCTGTGAGCTGCTGCCTGCTTGTGAAGCCTAAGTTGGTTTTCTCTCTGTACCCCATGACTTTGGGGCACATCTTAGCTCTCCCTTCAAATAACAAGAGCCCTTGACAGCTCCTGTATCACTTTCCAAGCCTCTTTGCCTGGCTGCATTCCCAGCAGCGTCGCCGCTGTCTCCCTGTGCTCAGCATTTCCAGGCTGCGTGGCCGGGCAGCCGCGAGCGTCTCCTTGGGGAAGGCGGCTGTGTGGTGCAAATGACGTCCCAAAATCGCTGGAGTCAGCAGAGCCTCCTGACTAAATAAGGGCAGGCAGAGCAGGGCTTTATCAGTGTGGCCTGAGTGTGACAGCTGAGAGCCAGGGCTGGGGCAGCCCACGCCGCTGGGGCTCGGCTGCGCGCTCCCACTCGGAGGGTGCTTTGTTTGGCACAGCTCTGCCCTTGTCCCACTGCTCTTGGGGGCTGCTGGTGAGGAAGGTGGGCAACCAAAGGGAGAACTTCCTGAGGCACCTCTTTGGTGAGGCATGGTTTGTGTCCAGCGCTGGGCTGGTGGCCACGGTGGCCTTGGCAGTCCTGGGGCATAGCACAGCTCAGCTTCTCCTGAGGCCAGATTTCAGACCTGGGATTTTAGGTCTGTTGAGTCAGACTTGGGGTTTGTTCTGAAAAAGCAAAAGGATTTTTTTTTAAAGATGTGATTTTAGTCAGAGGCACAGGAATTAGACACCTCAGGAGTTCAGCACATTCCCAGACCTTTAGGTCTAAAGCTGGAGGAGGGCAGGATGCTCATGGCCACCCTGTGAGAGTGGGCAGCAGCAGCCGTGGCTCAGGACAGCCCTTGCCAGGACAGGAGGGAGCAACTGATCCTCCTGTGCTCTCCCAGTCTCTCTGTTCCAGGGCTCCACACCTCCCAGTGTGATGGATGGGTGTGTAATTCGGAGGCAGCAGCAGGCAGGAGATGCCAGAGCTTTACCCAGCCCTGGGTGGGTTATTGGCTGCTCCCTGCCAGGGAGGGACACAGCAGCTGGGAGCAGCATTTCTGCAGCTGTCTGATCAGACACCAAAGATCACAGATGTCACAGCCTGAGCTCTCATGGGGCTTAAATGGCAAGTACATGGGGGCACAGGGGGGCCAAGGACTACCCCTCACCCCCCCATAGGGTGCAGGGAAGGGTCACTCTTAGCAAGGTACAACCACACCTGGAGGCAGTGGAGTGGCCTGAGCTGAGCACAGCTGAGCACAGCTCCTTGATGTCTGGGTATTCTGGCTGCTCCAGGAATTCTGGCTGCTTCACAGCCCCCATAATGGGAATCTGCATCTTGGTGCTTCCAAGGACATGGTTCAGAGAGTCAGTGTGCACATGGACAGGGAGAAACAAGAGCAGCCACATGGCTCCCTGCTATAGCTGAATGCCAGGACACAGCATTGAGGGGACACTCCTCAGTCCTGCTGTCCCAGTAAAGATGTTTCTCACCGAGCTCAGTGTGTTTATAAAGAGGATAATCCTGTTTCATCACCCTTGGTAAATAGAAGCCCAGTTGCTGGCATCTATTTCTGCACCAGCCAAAGCCCAGGGCTGGGACTCTCCTACTTTCTGTGCAGCACAGCAGTCTCCAGCTCTGCAGAAATATTGCTGTTTTCAAACCTCTGCCTAATCCTAGTTTCACCCATCCACTGGAGCCATGCAGGGAGAGGGCTGTAGGGTTTGGGCGAACTCTTCTCTGTTCCTGATGCAGTGTGGCCATGGGGACAGCAAGCCCCAGTGCTGGGGTCCAGAGCCAGGATCAGACACCCATCCCAGCTGTGGGACACCCACAGTGTGTTCCCCCACAAAAGGGGGCTGTGTGTGAGGCTTTGTGGGCTGGAGGGATTCAGTGTCACCAGGTGAGTGATGGTGTGATGCCTTCACCCCCTTCTTCCAGCCCTCTCCCAGAACTGCCTCATCCAGGCTGGCTGCAGTTGCAGCACTGACACATTTTTGGCCCACCATGCTCCTTACACGGGATGTGCTCTGACTCTGGAGGAGGTGCACGGCTTTATCTGTTTTCCACCCACCTCACATGAATTTCCTCAGGCACTTTCATGCCTTATTAGGGTAAGAGGGAACATGCACTTTCAGTAGCTCCAAAGAGAAGGCATCTGCTGGACAGCACACAGCTTTCTCCAGGGCTTCCTGGGTTATCAGGGTTGAGGCTCTGTCTTGCAGGGATCCCCTCAGGAGCAGCAGAGATGGGATGGCAGGATGTCAGCCCTAGGGATGGGTACAATTCAGATAGCCAGCCAGGCAGGGAAAGTGGAATTAATGGGCTGTTCATTCCAGCTTTCTGGGAAATCCTTATCTCAACAGCTTACAAGCACAGAAAGGGAAAAATGAAGTGTGACTTTAATCTGCAAAAAATGACAGTGGAAAATGATAGCATCTCGTTCAATTGATCTGCTGCTGCGTGGAACAAGAGGGCTCTGACTCCCATCCAAATGCTTGCAATCAGCAGGCAGGGAGCTGGGCTTTGAAATCATTGAATTCAGTCGTACTTTGCTCAGAGGTTATCATCATTTCACTGGAATGTGAAGTAACCTTATCTTGAAAAAGAAATAATATTTAAGTAAAACGTCCAATTTAAATAGAAAGGCTGTGATGCAGAAACCTTCCCTTCTCCTGGAGGAGGGGCATTTTTTTCAGCTTATTCTGGTGCTGAGTCACAGCCCTTTGGCTTTCACAGTCAAGGTTTTTTCATTTTGCTCGTACAAAGCCTGATGATTCTTCAGTGAGGGCTGGCAGGGAGTGGTGTCCCATCTGCCTGGGTGCTCTCAGCAGCCTTGGGTACAGGTGCATGGGAGCTGCAGGCACTGAAGTGTGGGACATGGGCTGGGTGCCCTCACAGACCAGATACAGCAGTTCCTCATTCTTTTGGTTTGGATTGCTGAAATCTGAAAAACATTTGATTTAGAAGTTGCTAAAACTTCTGGTTGAAAAACAATCTTAAGATTGAAAACACAGACTTTCTGACCAATTTTAATGCTGGTGGATCTGGCAGTCTGGTAAAACACACTCCTCTTATGGATGCTGTCTGTTTGGCAGAGCCTGGGGCTGGGCAGGAGCTCCTGGGTCAGGTGGGCTCCCTCAAAAGAAATGTCTGCTGCATTCCTGGTCTTTCTTGGAAGTGGGAATTCCAAGGGTGGGGGAGGCAACCCTGCACTCAGTGCAGGTACAGGCAGGGAGGCAGAAGCACACGGGTTGGAAAGGCTGAAGCACCCTGGTTGCATATGTGCTGTAAAGATATTTTATTGCACTAGTTAATGGGATAACCCAGCTCCTTTCATCTTGCAGCAGTACCTAATTAAATCCCAAGGCATTTGCTGGGCATAACATTTCAGTATTTTAAAAATGTCCCCAGGGCATTTGCTGAGCCCCTTTGGTAATGATGTCCTGGAAGCTGGAATAAATCACTGGCATTTGGGAAGAGCCCCAAGGCTGTGCTGCTCTGAGGGACCTGCTCCTGCTCCTCTGGGCTCCACCTCAGTCTGCACCCAGAGCAACAGACTGGCCCTGAAAACCAGGGGCAGAAGCAGAGGGTCCAGCTGGCAGCTGCAAATCCCCCTCTTCCCAAAAATATCTCTGTGGGTGCTCTGACAGGTTGCTCCCAGCCTGGCTGCTCCCTGGGCCGTGGTATCATCCTGGAGCCAGCAGCCCTTTGAGCTGGCAGGCTCTGCCTTGCTCCACTGCTCTTGGAGCTGGCTCTGGGCAGCTGCTGGCTGCATCCTGGGGCTGTGGGGGAAACAGAGAGCAGCTGTGGGCTGTGCCAGCTCCATGGGCTCCTCACAGCCCACGGGCTCCCATGTGGGCTGGCACAGCCGTGCCCTGGTGACCGCTGGGCACCCGGTCCCGCTCGGGCTGGCAGGGACTGATGGAGCAGATCCTCCTGTCCATGGGGCTGGGGTGAGTAGGTTGTCATCTTATCGAAGACAGCTGCAGATCTGGCTGCTGAAAGATTAATATCACTTTAACTGTTCCAAGGGGAAGTATCCCTCAGTGAAAGATGCAAGTGGCTCAGAGCTATTTAGAGCTAAGGATAACATTTCGGTATTTTAAAAATTCACCAACTAATCATAAAGGCTGAGCTTGTTAGGTGGCAGGCAGTTCTGCCAGGCCTGTTCTCCTAAAGAGAAAAGGATGCTTTTCTCTAGGCTGAATGGCCTGGTCATGCCCTTTCTGTGGAGGGAAGGAGAAAACGTCTGATTTATCCAGCCAAGTAGCCTGGGCATGTACAAAGTGCTACCACTTCTGTGTAAGTGCTGGTACTGAGAGGGAAAAGCCTGAGGCACCTCATGAACTGCTCTGCAAGCTCTCTTTTTGGCTTTCTGCTTCAGTAGTATGGAGGTGTTTCCTTTAGGATGCAAATTGTGTTGATTTATTATTTCTCAATTTAGGTCACACCTTGCAGGTGCAGAGCCCGTATTATAAAACAGCAAAGGCTCATGCACCCCAGGGCTGTTAGAGTGGAAGTAGAGTGGGTACCTGCATGTGAGTGATGCAAAAAGAGCAAAAGGAACATGAATGGTACAGCTGTCTGTCAGGGCAGGACACCCATGGGATGGGATGGGACAGGTGAGTTTGACTGAGGGCAGGGAAAGTGGCATGAGAGGTGGACTGAAGAGGGATATTCAGTCCCATGGGCTGGTTACAGGCAAATGAGGATAGCAGGATTTTGCTGATACCTGCATGCATGTAGAGGCAGAGGCAGAGACACAGAAGAGATGGATTGGGACTCAGCAGGAAGAAAGGGATGCTCCAGCTAGAGATGTGGCATAAGTATGAAGATGGTGTGTCAAATGGAGAAGCCAGAAAGTTCTGTCCTACTCAGGATGTAGAGTCATAGAATTCTGGAAGGGACCTTTAAATGTCATCCAGTCCCAGCCCCAGCCCAGGTGTGTGCTGGTCAGGTCTGTATCCTCTTGCCCTTCACTATGTGAACACAAAAGGTACTGTCTTGCCATTAACAAAAAAAAACTTCCTCAGCTTTCCCTTGATCCCTTCTGAGTGCTGCAAATATCCCTGCCAAGACAAAAACAAATTATTTTAAGTTTCTTCAGAAGGACAAAATGATTCCTGCTGGAAACTGGAGCAGGAATTTGGCTGGGAGTGGAAAAGCCAGTTCCTGGAGAGGGGAGTTCAGCAGAAGACTCTCTTCCTAGAACTAACTCATTAATTACTTTTGCTTATGGTCTTCTAGACAGCTCCTAATACCAAGGATGGCAAGAATCACAGAATGGGTTGGGTTAGAGAGGTGTTCAGTTGGTCTTTGCTTAGGGTTTGCTGAATGAAATGAGCTAGACCCTGGAGAAGGAAGGACAGTGCTGGACAAGTCTGACATTCCCCCATTAAGCAAATGTGAGGGCAGAGAGCTGAACCCTTCCCCTATTTCTAGCTGCAAGGTCATTGCTGCATCTTCAGGCACCCTAGCCCTGTCTGGTATTTGCAGTATTCCCTGCTAATTCCAATTTCATTTGCAGTCTAATCCAATGTGGATGTGCAAAACCACATAAACTGTCCAAAGAGACGGGCGTGCTGGCTCGGTTTGGGCCTCACCTGTTAGCGCGGTGCTCAGCTGCGGCTCGTGTGTCCCTGGGGGATTTTAGCAGCAGTTGGAGGAATGATTCAGGCAGTGTTTCTGGGAGATGGCCAGGAAGGACAGGAGTGGTGCTCTGTGCTGCACTAGTACAAAAACGATTAGAGCATTAGAGCCATGCCAGAGGAGCAAATAAAGCAGCAGATGCATTTATCCCTCCCGTCCTGCTGGGGTGTGAAGCCCGGCAGCCGCTGTGATCCAGCCAGGAGGCAGTGGCAGCAGGGCTGGGACAGGGGCTGCAGACATTGCCCACATGCCTCCCCTCAGCTCGGCTCCTAGCTGCTGCTCCTCCTTGCAAAGAATTCACTGGAGCTATTTTTACCGGCTCTGCCCAGGGAGATGGCTCAGGGTGCAGTTGGGAAGCACTCATCCCGGCAGCTCTGCCTTTTGGGACCAGGAGCACCAGTGTGGGTTTGTAAAGGTCCCTCTTTGTGTTTATTTCCTCCAGCTGGATGTGTTTATTGGTTGTGGCTCATTTTCCAGTGCTGCCTTGAAAAGGGTCTTTTGGATTCTGCTGCTGGCTGCTCTAAAGCCCCTGGGTCTGTGTTTTGGTTTCCCGTGGAGCTTCTCTATCTCCAGACTTTTTCCTCTGCTGGTTTTTGCAGGGGCTGTTTATGGCAGAGTTACTGGGAGCTGACAACACAGCAGCAGTAAATAAAAAAGCATGGCCCTGATTAAAGTGGGCCTGAATAGTATCAAATTTATCAAGGTTGGCATTTCCTTTTTGTGAAAGCTCCTTCTGCTTTTTCAGAAGATCCTAACCTTTGAAGAAATCTTTCCTCTTGTACTTTTCACTTCTGAGGTTTGAAAATCACCTTCCTGACACCCTCAAACCTGCCTGGGCTTTTTCTTTCCTTAGCTCCTGCTCCTGGCAGACCCCAGGCCATGGGGTGGGACAGGCTGTTGTGCTGCATGCACTGGGCTCTCCCAGGGTGGCTGGCATTTGTCTCCTGCTTTGCTGCCAGGGCCAAGTTTTCCTCTGTGCTGAGCTCCCAGGCTCTGCCAGCCACACAGATAAATAATAAATTCAGGGATACTCGAGGCCAGTTAGATGTCCTTGTTATGGCTGGCCCCTTTACTCTAGGCTGGGCTTTGTCACAGTTCTACTAAACCCTCAGTGTGAGTTTTTTGGAGGGCTGTGAGCAGCACTGCATCCCTTGGTGCCCTGGGCATGTGTGACTCAACCAGGAAAGGTGAACTTAAGACACCATGCCGTGTCTCTGAAAGACAAATGTTCATCACCTGGCTGCTGCCAGATAAATGATCTCAGCAAGGGAGGGACCCAGCACAGGGCATCAGCATCCCTGCTGGGGCCAGGCTGCTGGCAGGGAGAGCAGTGCTCTGCTGGGATGCTGACAGGGCCCATGTGTGGTCTGCTGGAGGTGCCAGATTTGAAAGTGCAGCTGTGTTGACCATAGTCCCCCCAAATCAAACACCTCTGGATGACTTTGCAAGCAGGGGGACATGAGCAGAGGTCACCTGTGTCCCACAGAGTGAGAGCTGCCGTGGGGCAGTGCAGGATGCCAAAGTTGTACTGCTCAGCTTCTTGTCACCGCTCCATGTGTGTAGCCTGGGAGCTGCCCCAGAGTGTCCCTGCCCTCACACCCCTCACTGTAGAGCCCTGCTACCCTTGGGGCCGTGGTGTCTCACAGTGATGGCTCAGCTCCCACCACCCACAGCATCATCACTGCAGCCTCTGCAACCCAGGCTGGATCCTCTTGGTCTTGCCATCTCTCCATCTGCAGGAATTGCAGTCAAATAGCATCCAGCAGCTTCTCTGGAGGAAAGCAAAACTGCTGCAGAAGGAAAGCATAACTGGGAGCTACCTAAACCCCCAACATCCCCAGGCTGTTCTCTTGTGTTGTCCCCAGGTGCTGGGAGAGAGCTGAGCATGCAGGAGGCATCTGCATCCGCTTGGTGACATGTCCAGCTCTGTCCTTATTATTAAGAGCCGACCCCACATCTTGTGCACTTCCACACTAATTCTTTGGGAGCTACTTTGAGGAAAGCACTTGCCAGGAGCTGCATGGAGCTCCCCCAGCTGGGTCCAGCTGGCTGATTATCTGGCTGGGAATTGGTCAGGATAGCATCTGCCTGGCTCAGAGAGCAACTGCAAGGGAGAATTTTATCTCTTGATGGTGACTCTCATCCTCCAGGAGCAGCAGGACAAAGGCAGGGCCTGGAGCACGTCCTGCCAGGATGGAGAGCTGGATCCTCCCTTCACAAGCCTCTTCCCTGGGGCTGGCGCCAGGCAGGCTGTGTGCCCCAGGCACAGCACACCCAGCCCACTCTGATCCCCCAGGCATGGAGAGCACAGACACATCCCCCTTGGCCCCTGCCAGATTATAGTGGAATTAATCACGCTGATTATATGCTACCAAAAAAGGAGGTGCTTTCTCTGTTCAGAACTGGCTCAGACCCCCTGCTTGCAAGCAGCAGCCTAAAAATGCTGTTTTCTGCCTCATCATGTCTCTGCGTTTCTCAGAACCTGTAATAATTTTGGAGAAAAAGACCAAGAATGACTGCAATCCCAGGCAGCTCAACCTGCAGGGAAAGCAGGGAGATAACGAGTGAGTGTGGGCAGGGAGGTGAATCATGGCTCCAGCAGAGTGGGATGTCATCCCAGGGAGGGACAGGCTGAGCCACAGCAGCTCTGCACCCTCTTCTCTATCACAGGGCCCTGAACAGTGTTTTTGGCCCCTTGTCAAGTCACACTGTTGCCTGTGTCAGTTGGGATTGATGCCCTACTTTTAGTTCTTTCCCTGCAGCTAGTCAGAATGGCATGTGTGTATCTTCTCCCTTGTAAGGGTCTCAGAACAGCATTTCTATCATCTTTTCATTGCACCTGTTGAGTATTCAGACTTCAGCTTGTCTTTTCTGCTTACTGCCTCTCAGTTTAGTGGAAAGGAATCAATCCTCATTTCATGACTAATGGTCCAGAAATTCCTCTGGAGTGTTTTCACTGCAGGAATGAAAACTGCATCTTTCCTCCTTTTTTGTCCTAAAACATGACCAGATATCAACCTGCATCTGGAAAGGGTTCATCAGACACTCTAAGACCCCATTAAGCACTGTAATTCAGGGTGAATTGGTGTTTGAGGAATGTTAACTGCTTATCACACAAAAGTTTGTGGATTTGTACATGAAACAGGGAATATGGGGAGCCTTGGAAAATATGACAGTGAGAGCATGGGGAAGGCAGCTTTCAGTAAGACCTGAGTGCAACAAAGCAGCTGAATATACTGTGCTTCATCACCCTTATTTTTAAGGTGCAACGGTGCTGTTTGAAGTCAGCTCCTTCCCAGACTGTGAGCAGCTGGGCTATAAAGCCAGCCCTGCTTTTAGCAAGAAGATCACAGGGCCCTGAGCTTGAGGCATGTGAGGAATATGACAGCCGGCCAGTAAAATAGCTCCCATAGCCTGTAGTCCTGTGGAGCAAGGAGGAGATGTGCTGGGAAGGAGCAGAGAGGACTCAGAGAGCCAAGCTGAGAGGAGTAGCTCTGGTGAGATCAGCCCTTCAGGCTGCAGCAAGCTCCTGGACAAGGCATGTTGTTTGCTGGAGGGCTACAAGAGAGAAATTTGAGGGAAAACCCATCTTGTGTGCTGAGCAGGGGCACACTGCCTCTGGCAAGGTGCAGCAGCTCAGGGCTGGTGACACAGAGGAGTTCAGCCACCAACAATGACTGTGTGATGCCCTGGTCATTCCTCTGAGCAGCACAGCAACGAGCCCATTCTGCAGCACCTGCTGCCTGACTGCAACATGTGAACATGCTCACATTTGCAAATACACCTGCCCTGCTCCCTGTGTGCAGCCTTTTCACCTTACCCTTGAGCATCTGGCCTCTTCCTTGTTGAAAATCTGCTCTTCTCTCCCTGAGTGTAGGGTTTGGGTCATGGGGCAAATTGTGAGTGCTGTTATTCCAGATGGGCTGATCCAGTTTTGGTGCCAGCCAGGGGTTGCTGTGTGAGCTGGGATGACCTTGGCTCAGAGGGTGCTCACTGTTCTCCCCTCTTCTCTCTGCAGGACGGCTCATGCCAAAGCCAAGGCTGAAGGGTCTGAGCAGGCAGCTCAGGCAGCCAACAACGAATCAGGCATAGCCAGAATGATGGCCAGGGAGCTCTCCCCAGACTTCTACCAGCCAGGTAGGATCAGAGGCTTCTTCCAAGAGGGGTCCTGCAATTTCCATGGGGAATCGGTTCAAGTGCTTCACCCACTTAATAACCCACAAGTTGCTTTCCTGTCTATCTTAAACCCTCTTTTGCTCAATTGCAGCCAGCCCCTTGCCCTGGCTGATTTGCTGTCCTCCTTACACCACTGTTTTACTCACTCTGTTACCATAGCTTGGAGGAAAACCCCAGTTTCTCATGTTTTTCCACACAGCAAAGCCCTCAAAACAGCAGGCAGGACAGGCAGCAAGCTGGAGACTATTTGCAGCTCTCCTGTAGATACATCCCTTGTGGCTTTTTCTTGGAACAGTGTTAAACATTGACTCCCAAACCCATATCCTGTGGGGCCTCAGAACAATCAAACTCTGCTAATTAGGGGGTGTAATATCCTATAAGAAAGTAGCTAATACAAAATACTATTTCCTTGATTCTCTGTTCATTTGTTAGCATCACTGCTAATTATTTGGCTGGGAGAACACTTGGGAGGTTCCTTCTGTGAGACCAAGCACTGAGGATTAGTAGATGGGAAGTGTAATATTAGAAGCAGCATTGTGAATGCCATTACTTTTCCCTGGACTGAGTTACCTAGAGATATGCTCTTCCTGGAAAACTTTCCTTTACAGAGAGTGAAAGTAATAACAGAGAAGAAAATAAAATTCCAAGTTCCTACATTTTCATCCTGTCTTTCTTATTATCTGGATTTATTGCCTGGAGTGAGTGTGAGGCAAGATCACAAGGGACTATCACAGCAGTAAAACTGGGGGTAGAAGCCAAAGGTTGACTTGTGCTCAGCAAAACATGACACCTGCCCCTGCTCTGATTTCGGTGTCTCTGCATCTCCTGGCACACCCCAGCACAGGGCACACAGTGGGAAATGGGAACAGCTAAGAGCTGGTGCTGGTTGGGGAGAGTCATCCTGACAGTTTTTCCTAAATTCCTTGTACTCCTGCCTTGTCCTGCACCTGTGAGATGGGAAAATGCTGTGCTGGAGGGCTGCCTCTTCCTCCTCAGCACCCAGCAAGGCCCGTTGAGCTGGCTTTGAGTGGGGAAACACCAGAGTACCCGGGCATGGGCATGAGCCAGCCTGTGGCACTTCATTTAACAATGGCTAAACGTCTCTTGATCCTCACATAAGCCCCCAGCTGCCACTCACAGCTCTACATTCACCCTTTGCACACTGGGGTATTTATAGCATAGAGACAAAGGAAACTGGAATTCCTGAGGGGAGATGTTGGACATCTAGCTAGATTATTTTTTCCACCCATGGTGATTCAATGAGACAATTGAAACAGTCTCTGTAACGCTTGGGGCAGCCTGACCTCTGCTCCTGGCTCCTCAGGTGCTGGATCCTCTTGCTGCTGTTATGTAGGACCTCACTTGGGTCCTGGCCTCTCTCAGTGGCCTTCTAAGCTCCTGATGCATGTTATTCTTCTATGATTCTTTTAAAGCTCTAAATTCCTGAAGTGCACAAGAATGGATCTCTTCTCGCATGGTTGCACCATCCAGGAACAAACAGACAGTAGTCCAGCCTTGGATTTTGCTAGGACTGAGAGCTGCTGCTCACATAGTCAGGAGAGCCAGCAGTGTTTGGTAGCTGTATTTCTCCCTGCTATCCTGATAGATTGACCAAGAGATCAAGCTGTGTCTGGCACAGGCAATCCTGCTCAGCACGCCCTATATCCTTAATAATTGTTGAGCCCTGAAATTTAGTTAGGGTATCATCCCCAGTAACTTAGAGAAGGATGTAAGTCAAAACCCTTGCTGAAATGTGCTGTGAAATGAAGGTGGGGAGGTGAGTGCGTGCCCTCCAGGCAGTTGGGGGTTTTTCTGTTTTAAGTTTTTCAGGAAGGGAAGAAAGCAGCAGGAGAGAGCAAGGAGCCTGGAGCTGCAGGCAGCCTATTTTGAGGAGTCTGAACAACTGTTGAAATGGCTTCCAAATAACTCGCTTGCAGCCAGAAATAAATGGCCCTGAATGGGTCACCTGCTGATTGACAGGAGTGTGCAGGCAGAGCAGAGCAGCTGAAATGAGTGCCCTCCTTTTCCCCAGTGCCCCTCTGAGTGGAGACATTGCCTGCATGGACAGTGTGCAAACCATACCATTGACTTATGAGAGGGAAAGGAGCACCAAGCCAAATTTCCCAACCAGACTCAGGTCTGCAGCCGTCCTTGAGATGGAGATGAGGGAAGGGACCTTAAGGCAGCCAGAGACAGTGTGGCTCCAGGATCTGAGTCATTCAGGCTCCAGAATCTGTGTCATTCAGGAGCACAGAGCAAGCCCTGCACATCTGCACTTGTCAGCATCGCTGGGGTTCAGCAGAATGAGACCAGAGCAGGTGCTTTGCTTTCAAAGAAGCTGCTCTGCCACCTCACACTGCACAGGAGGAGCATGATGCTCTTCTTGTTCTCACGTGCTATGAGCATCACGGTGCTGTGCGGGGACCCTTCTCCCAGCACTCTCTCTCGAGAGTTCCCGGAGGCAATTCCTCCTGGCAGCAGGGTTTGGGAGCACCTCCTCTGCTAGACTCCAGCCTGGACCCTCGGCACCGTGGTCCCCAAACCCATTGCTGCTGGGGGCGCAGCTGCCGAAGTCACGGTGGTGCCACTGCGGGGTGCCCCGCTGTCCCCCGTCCCGCAGTGATTCCTCACACCAGCCCTTCTCTCCGCAGGCCCCGAGTACCAGAAGCGGAAGCTGCTGCAGGAGATCATCGAGAACGCGGAGCACGCGGTGAACATGGAGGAGGAGGAGGCGCCGCGGCCCGAGGCCGCCCCGCCGCCCCCCACGCCGCCCGAGAGCCCGCAGCTCCACGAGCAGGAGGAGCCGCGGCCCCGCGCCAGCCCGGCCCCCAGCCCCGCCGCCACCCCTCCCGAGGCCAAGCGGGCCAAGGCGGCCCCCCGGCA